>PVHX01002166.1:0-51398 GCA_004024805.1 Geosciurus inauris | reverse complement strand
CAATGGGGCTTCTATGTATATCAAACAAATCCTTCTCAACTACAAGAATCAAATAGACCACAGCACAATAATACTTGGTGACTTTAACACAGCTCTCTCACCACTGGATAGATCTTCCAAATACAAACTAAACAAAGAAACTATAGAACTCAATAAAACTATGAATAATTTATACTTAACAGACATATATACAGTGTTTCATACATCAATGATCACATATACTTTTTCCTCAGCAGCACATGGATCCTTTTCCAAAATAGATCATATGTTATGTCACAAAGCCAGTCTTAGCAAATAAAAAAATAGGGATACTACCCTGCATCCTGTCTGACCACAACACAATAAAATTAGAAATCAATGACAGATTAAAAAATAGGAACTACTCCAACACCTGGAAACTAAATAATATGCTATTGAATGATGTATGGATAACAGAAGACATCAGAAAAGAGATAAAAAAAAATCTTAAAGGTAAATGAAAACTCCAATACAACATATCAAAATCTCTGAGACACCATGAAGGCAGTGCTAAGAGGAAAGTTCATAGCACTAAACTCATTCATTAGAAGAAATAAAAGTCAGCAAATAAATGACTTGACTCTTCATCTCAAAGCCCTAGAAAAATAAGAACAAACCAACACTAAAAGAAGTAGAAAACAGGAAATAATTAAAATCAGGGCTGAAATCAATGAATTTGAAACAAAAGAAATAACTCAAAAACTGACAAAACAAAAAGCTGGTTCTTTGAAAAAATAATCAAAATTGACAAATCCTTAGCCACCCTAACAAAAAGGAGAAAGAAAACCCAAATTACTAAAATTTGTGATGAAAAAAGAAACATCACGACAGACTCTACTGAAATACAAAGGATCATTAGAAACTATTTTGAAAATTTATACTCCAGTAAAAGATAAAAAACCTGAAGATACCAACAAATTTCTAGAGGCATCTAACCCACCCAAACTGAACCAAGAGGACATACAGAACTTAAACAGATCAATTTCAAGAAAGGAAATAGAAGATGCCATCAAGAGCCTGCCAACCAAGAAAAGCCCAGGTCCAGTTGGATTCTCTGCTGAGTTCTACAAGACCTTCAAAGAAGAGTTAATACCAATACTCCTTAAACTATTTCATGAAATAGAAAAGGAGGGAGTAGCACCCTTTTATGTTCAAAACACTAGAAAAATAGCCCTAGCTTTATGTATGACTGCATGTATGTTGTGATTCTACATCACATACAATGAGAGAAATGAAATGTTATCCTCCATCTGTGTACAATGAATCAAAAACAAAATAAAATAAAATAAAATAAAATTGGGGGAAAAAACACTAGAAAAACTAGGGATAGTAGGAACACACCTCAACTTTGTAAAAGCTATCTATGCTAAGCCCAAGGCCAACATCATCCTAAATGGACAAAATGGAGGCATTCCCTTTTGAAACAGGAAGAAGACAGGGATGCCCTCTTTCACCTCTGCTATTCAACATAGTTCTTGAAATACCAGCCAGAGCAATTAGACAGATGAAAGAAATTAAAGGAATACAAATAGGAAAAGAACTCAAACTATCATTATTTGCAGATGACATGATTCTATACTTAGAGGGTCCAAAAAATTCTACCAGAAAACTTCTAGAATTAATAAATGAATTCAGCAAAGTAGCAGGATATAAAATCAACACCCATAAACCAATTGCATTTCTACACATCAGTGATAAACCCTCTGAAAGAGAAATTAGGAAAACTATCCCATTCACAATGCCTCAAAAATATAAAATAAAATACTTGTGAATCAATTTAATAAAAGAGGTGAATGACCTCTACAATGCAAACTACAAGACACTAAAGAAAGAAATTGAAAAAGATTTTAGAAGATGGAGAAATCTCCCATGCTCCTGGATAGGCAGAATCAATATTGTCAAAATGGCCATACTCCCCGAAGCACTATATAGATTCAGTCTAATTCCAATTAAAATCCCAAATTCCTAAAATTCCTTATAGAAATAGAAAAGAAAATCATGAATTCATTTGGAAGAATAAGAGACCCAAAATAGCCAAGCCAATCCTTAGCAAGAAGAGTGAAGCAGGAGGCATCACAATACCAGACTTTAAAGTATAGTATAAAGCTATAGTAACAAAAATGGCATGTTACTGGCACCAAAATAGACATGTAGACCAATGGTACAAATAGAATACACAGAGACAAACCTAATTAAATACAGCTATCTTATACTAGAGAAAGGTGCCAAACATGTACACTGAGAAAAATAGCCTCTTCAACAAATGATGCTGGGAAAACTGGAAATCTATATGCAGGAAAATGAAACTAAACCCCTATCTCTCACCATGCACAAAATTCAACTCAAAGTGGATCAAGGACCTGGGAATTAGACCAGAGACCCAAGAATACAAACAACAAGAAGTGTTGGTGAGGTTGTGGGGGAAAAGGCACACTCATACATTGCTAGTAGGACTGCAAATTGGTACAACCAATCTAGAAAGCAGTATGGAGATTCCTTAGAAAACTTGGAATGGAACCACCATTTGAGCCTGCTATGGCACTCCTCAGTCTATACCCAGAAGACTTAAAAACAGCAAACTACAGTGCGGAAGCCACTTCAATGTTTATAGCAGCTCAATTCACAATAGGTAAACTGTGGAACCAACCTAGATGCCCTTCGGTAGATGACTGGATAAAGAAACTGTGGTATATATACACAATGGAATATTACTCATCAATAAAAGAGAATAAAATTATGGCATTTGCAGAAAAATGGATGGAGTTGGAGAATACCATGCTAAGTGAAGTAAGCCAGTCTCAAAGAACTAAATGCCAAATGTTCTCTCTGATAAGTGGATGCTGATCCATAATTTAGGGGAGGACACAGAAAGAATGGAGGAATTTGGTCACGGGGGGGGGAGGGGGCATGGGGACAGTAAAGATGGTAGAATATGATGGGCATCATATCCCTAGCTTTATGTTTGACTGTATGTATGTTGTGATTCTACATCACATACAACCAGAGAAATGAAAAGTTGTGCTCCATCTGTGTACAATGAATCAAAATGCATTTTGCTATCATGTATACCTAAGTAGAATAAATAAATAAATAATTTATAAAAAATCTCAAATATAAGAAATAATATATGAGAGACACACCAGTTTATCTGGTGGTCGTGGTGAGGCAGTAATGGCAGCAGCCAGGAAGACTGCTGAGGGGACAGGGTGCACAAATAGAAAAAAAGTACATGAAAAAATATTGGCTTGGGATTATCTGTGGGATAGAGAGGGAAAATAATATTAATGTACCTATTGTCAGTGAGTCCATGAAATTGTTGAGTGAATAACAATCAAAATCACTTGGTCTTTGGTTGAATAGTTCATGGGAATCAGATTCACAGTGGCAGGAATAATGTCACCATAGTGAGTAGATGCAGGAGATTAGGAACTCATAAAGGAAGTTGCCAGCTTGACCCAGCAGTTGCCACTTGTGAGGTCCAGAGTTTGTCAGGACCATTGTGATTACAATAGCTATAAAGGAATTGTGCTTAGGGTGATCCTCATTCAGGGTACTGAGGAGAATGAGCTACCTTTGCTGCTGTGTCTCATGTGAGCCATTGGGAAGACACCAATAGCTCGTCAGACAGAAGCATCTGCACTCCAGAGCTGATCCTGGGTAATTCACATTGTGTTGGATGTGGCATCTCTGGAGATTTAGAACCCCCACCCTAAAAGTAGATTTTATGATAGGACCCTGAGACCCAGATGTCCAGCAGAAATTGGTATGTCCCCAGCAAATGGGGATGCACATAATATCTCAAATACTCCCTAACAGAGTTTTAAAGGTCAGCCAAGACTAAATGTCAACTACTAGATCTTCCAGTTGAGAACTCTGTACCATCCACACTATGGTGGTACACCACTTACCAGCATTCTGCAGTGGATCCCATCCTGTAAGGGGGAATTGGAAGCTGAGAACTACCACAACCAGCTTTGGCTGGTTGCTTGATGAAAATACAAAGATGTTGAACTTAACAGCCCTTGACCAAAGATTACAGAGTCCAAAAATAAATACAAAAATGGAAATCCATCCCCGCCAGCAATTTTGACCACCTCAGCAGAAAGAAATCCTTTAATTATCATTAAGAATTTTTCCCTTTTTTCCTATTTCCCTCTTCATTTTTACTTTTTTAATTTTACATTATTTTATTTTATCCTATTCTATTTTTTATTGTTTGCCATTTTTCATGAGTGTGTGTATATGTGTATGTATGTGTGTGTGTATGTGTGATCTCACTGCCCAGGTATATGTGAAAAGGAAAAATGTAAATGTATTTACATAGTTTAATTTTAATTTTAATTATTTTCTTCATCTATTTGTTATTTAGGCTTCATCTGACTTTGGTGGGGTGAAATCTTACATGGATATGAGTAGTTTTGATCTTACGTTTTTTATACCTTGTTTTTTGTTACTCTTTTTGCCCCTTCTTCAGTCTCTTCCCTGACGAATAGCCACATTTTCCTATTCCCTCTTCCTCTCTTGTGTTTTTTTTTAAATTACTTTTAGTTATTTTTTGCTCCTCCTTCTTTGTAGGCATCATCTGCCATCCATCTCCTGCTTCTCTTTCATTCACTTTTTAAATATTTCAAGCCTTCTCTTGACTTCCCACCTTATATTTTCTTCACTTAAGAAAACTGTAGTTCTGTGAATTAATAGAACTATATAATTCATGCAATTCCTACCCTAATCAGGTTACTGTGGTTACTAATAGTGTTTTATGTAGTACATAACTGCTGTTTAATGCCTGATCTAGTTTGTGTTTGTTTATTGTTTGTGATAATGTTAACTACTGACCTGACCATTCCTGTAGGTGGTCAGTGATTTTATAAATATCCAAGTGAACACTGATAGTTATCTTAAGGTTGTACATGTGTTACTATCACTATTGCTATTTTGGCTCCACTCTTTCTCTAAGAGAGGCTGGAAAGCTATTGGGAGACTTCAAGTTCACAGAATAAAGATCCTGATTTTGAGTAGTACTCACAAATCAGCCAAGTAATAGCAAACCTCACTCCACACATGAACTAGCCCTATTCTAACTCAACAAACTTCAAAATACAGGAGAATAAATAGAAAAGACAAAATTTCCAAACCAATAACCAGTCCCAAGGAGAAACAACTGGAGGGGGAACTCAATTTCTACAGCCAGGAATCAACTTACACATTAAAAGAAAAAAAATAACTACACACAAAAGTACACAGGTATAAAAGAGAAAGGGGAATTTATCTCAACTGATGTGCTAGAACAAGCCCTCTGAAAACTTGTTAAAACAGGTGAACAAATATGCTCTCCTCAACACACACAAATTCACAATCCCCAACAAAAGATTGAGAAAATATAGCATTTTTAACAAGTGGGGCTGGGAAAACTAGATATCTATATGTAGAAGAATAAAACTAGAAACAACTTGCCCTACACAGAAATCCAATCAAAGATATGGGAATTAGATCAGAAACTGCAACTGCTGAAAGAAATCATACGGTCAGCACTCCACCATACTGCTGCTGGCACCAACTTCTTAACAAGACCCCTAAAACTCAAGAAATAAAACCAAAAATCAATAAGTGAGTTGACATTAAATTAAAAACTTCTATGTAAGCCAGGCATGATGGCGCACGACTGTAATCTCAGCACTTTGGGAGGCTGAGACAGGAGAATCGCGAGTTCAAAGCCAGCCTCAGCAACAGGCGAGATGCTAAGCAACTCAGTGAGACCCTGTCTCTAGATAAAACACAAAATAGGGCTGGGGATGTGGCTCAGTGGTCGAGTGTCCCTGAGTTCAATCCTCAGTGCCAAAAAAAAAAAAAATATTCTATGTAATAAAATGATTTGGAGCATGGAGAACCTACAAAATGGGAGAAAATCTTTTCCAGCTGCTACTTTGACCCAGAATTAATATCAAGAACATATAAAAAACTCACAAAAACTTAACACTAAAAAAACTACAAGTAGAGGGCTGGGATTGTGGCTCAGTGGTAGAGCGCTTGCCTCGCACAAATCAATAAAGATATTGTGTCTACCTACAACTAAAAAATATATATATAAAAAAAAAAAACTACAAGTAGAGCAAAAGAACTAAATAGATAGTTCCAAAAAGAAATAACACAAATGTCTAACAAATAAATGAAAAAGTGGTCAACATCTCTATCAGGGAAATGCAAGTTAAAATCACACTAAGAATTTATTTCACTCCAGTCAGAATGTCAGTGATCAAAAGTACAAATAGTAATAATTGCTGGCAAGGATGTGGAAGAAAAGGTGCATTGATACATTTTTACTGCAAATTAGTATAACCATTCTGGAAAGCAGTGTGGAGAGTCTTCAAAAAACTAGGATCAAACCACCATACGACCCAGCTATCCTCTTCTTTGATATTTATCCAAAACAACTAAAATCCAGATACTGTATTGATACAGCGAGTGGTGAATAAAAGTGAAGTCCCCAGGAAACAGATTCAAGTTGGAAATCCCTCTAAAATCCGAGAGTAAATTCCTCTACAGAGAGGAGACTGAGGGACTTCCCACACACCAGTGGCCAGATAGACACTTTAGAAGCTGAAAAGGAGGTTGTAGTCTGAGAGGCATGACCAGCAAAGGCTAACTAAATCTACATATGTATGTCTCCTGCCTTTGTCTCATTTTGCCACCTCTTTTAAAAACTTTTCTTGCCCCAAAACCTCTGAAGCTGGAATTTTTTAAACAAAGTTTTTTTTCTTTCTTCCTTCAAAGGTGGCTTTGAGTGAAATCTATTTCCTTACTGATCTGACTCCAGACATTTGAGGAGCAGGAAATAATGTACCCTACCCTTTTTCCTCAGGCAGTAATTATCACCATTTGGTAATTCTAGGATATTATTGTACACTGTAGCAGACTTTATAAACACTGTATACTGAGGCTAAACTAAATTTATTTAATGTTTTTCTTTCCAATCATAATTTAACCTTTGCTTATTCTACCTATTTCACCCTATAAACTTTAAAATGATTTTGCGTTTTTGACTCTTGTAATAACCATTAGCTTAAAATGGAAAGACATTGTACAGAAGTGCAGTATTTTCTTTCCTTACATTTGTATTCTGTAAGCTTTTTCTATTTTTAATATTACTTTTATTTTTAAACTCTTTGTTAAAAACTAAGATGAAAGCACATATTATCCTAAGCCTACACAGGTTAGGATTATCAATATCACTCTCTTCCACTTCCATACCTTGTCCCAGTGGAAGGTCTTCAGGTGCAATAATAAACATGGAGTTGTCATTTCTTATGAAAACAATGCCTTCTAGAATACCTGCTGTAGAATAGGTCACATTTTACATAGGGCACACTCTAAAATAATTGTTAAAAGTATAGTATGATAAATTCATAAACCAATAATATAGTTTATCCTCATTATCAAGTATTATATTATGCATAAGTGCACATGCCATATTTTTATACAACTGCCAGGACAATAGGTTTATTTATACCAGTATCAACTCTCAGATTTTAGAGGAGTTTCCAAATATTTTTATCTTCAGCTTATGCATTTTATTCTAAGTGAAAATATTAATCAGGTTTATGATTTCATTGTTTGTGTCTCTTGTTTTTTTTATTTTACCATCCTTCTCATCTCCACTGTCCCACATCTCCCCTCATTTCCTTCTGCACAATCCCACTCCAATTTGAGTGTAGCCTTATGATATCACTAAGCAATCAGAATTTTTCAGCTGTATCTTAACCTTACGTGACCACAATTTCATGTGTGCTCTGCTGTTGATTTAAATTATTTTATATGATACATAACTGTATTGGGACAATATGTTCCTTGGTATCCTATTTAATCCTTCTAGAAAGAGCCAGCACAAAAAACAAAAGTATACAAATAACTTCAATTAATAAGCACTTGTGCATACACACAGCATACAAAAACTAACAACTCAGAATCAATCTACACTTAAGGCCAGGGTTAGTTTTCACGCTCACCTTTGAAGTAACAGGAACATGGGAAAATACAATAACTACGTGAACTGAAATTGCCAATCAGATAATGACACAAGAAAGCTTAAGATTATATTAATAGGAGTAAGTGGATTCAAGCAGAGAAAACAGTGACTATCCAGCACTGTTTCACTATCCTTACATGTTTACTATCCTTATAGTAGTTACTTCTTGCACAAGGAGTTTTAGCATCATGAATTAGTCTAAATCCTTAAATGGGCCATGTTCTTTAATCTCTAAATTGCTAAGCATTTTTTTCTCTGAAATTCATTTTGTCTCTTTATCTAAATTTTGTCTCTCTAAATCTAAATCTCTTTATCTAAATCTTTTTCATGTGAGTTTAGTCATAGCTTTTGATTCTATTCACGTCTTGCCCCTAAATTCATGCTCTATCTCCCACAGTAGACTCTGGCACTATCAGGTCAAAAGCAAAAAAATGAAAAAAACTCTAAAGGAAGTGATATAAGGAAGAGGGCTGAGTGGAGGTGCCTAGCATGCTTCCTTCACAACAAAAGACCCAAACCAAAAAAAAATCACAGTTATTTCACTGGAGTGTAGTGGCGACATTTCAGAGATGTTATGGGGCAGGGCGATGTGCAATGGCCTTGTAAAGAAAGGAACTGAATGCTCAACATCCATTGCTCCATCTCTCAACATCAACTCTGAACCAGGAGGGGCTTTGCTAGGTAGAAAAAGGGTAAACTGGAGGTCTGCAGTGTCCTCTCTCACCTAAGGATTTTCCTGCTAGTAAAGACTGCAGTCCTGACAGGGCCTGAATTTGGGGAGGTCCCAGGTTATCATGTTCCTACACTGCTCTAGTATAAGATTCCAGGCCTCATTATGCCCTCCAACATTCATGCTGCTGCTATACAATGCCATTGTGAGACTCTACCAACCAAATTCCTGGGAAACTCTGATGACATAGAACAGTGCATCAATCAGTTGGCTCTGTCTATCCTCCCTGAGCCCATGGAAGCTCCTGATTAGTCCACCATGAAAGGTTCAGTCCATAGAGGCCCCTGGGAAATTGCTGAGCAGCCCATCTTAATAAGATCAGCCCCTAGGGGCCCTCAAAGTCACTTGTGCTGTCTTTGAACACTGACAGGTACTATAGTCAGGTAGCTAGTGTGACCTGAATCCTGCCTGGCCTTCAGGTAACTGACAGGTACTCCAGCACACTATCATATGTATTGTGCTGCATCCTCCTGGGCCCACAAAAGCAGGCTTGCATCTGCATAACCTTCAGAAACTGACAACCACTTCACCTTTCCTGTTGCATCAGCCACACATTAACAGCAAGTGATTATGAGAGAGGTCTCATCCCCATGTAATTTGTAGAAATTAACTACTTAACATCCACAGAAAGATGCACCATGCCCAGAGCTGCTGGTGATTCCACTCTGCCTGAAACCGTTGTAAGCTTTAAAATCCCCCAAACTCTACAGCCTACAGCAATGATACATAGATAATAGCTGAGGAAACTATGTAGACACAATACTACTGCAATACCTGGAACCAAAGCCACAGTAGCCAACCCAAGGACACATCTCCAGGAAAAAGTCTTGCTGTGAAAGAGACTCTATAAAATACAGAAGCAACTAATATATCAGATACACAAATAGTGCAAAGTATGAAAAAAAATAAGTTGCGTGACACCTCCAAAGGAGCATAACTCTGAAGCAACAGATCCCAAAGAAAAGGAAATTAGACTACAAAAGAATTTGTAGTAATAATTTTAAGGAAATTTGATGAGTTACAAGAGAATAGAGGCAAACAATTCAATAAAATTAAGAGAACAATTCATGATATGAATGAAAAGTTTATCAGACTGAGATCATGAGAAAGAATCAAATAGAAATCTTAGAACTAAAGAACTCAACAAGTGAAATGGAAAATATACTTGATAACCTCAAAAACAGACTGCATCAAACAGAAAAAAGAATTTCTGAGCTTCAAGACAGATTTTTAAAAATTAGACAAAGGAAAAACATTAAAAGGATTAAAGGACATCACCATGAAAGAAAAAGAAAAAGGAAGAAAGGAAGGAAGGAAGGAAGGAAGGAAGGAAGGAAGGAAGGAAGGAAGGAAGGAAGGAAGGAAGGAAGGAGGGAGGGAGGAACAAAAACTTTTGCATTATGGATGTTTCAGAAGGTAAAGATAAGGCAAGGGTAAAATAATTCTTGAAAAGTAAAATAATTCTTGAAAAGTTTGCAAATCCTGAAAAAGATATGGATATCTAGGTGTGGAAAGCTCAAAAAATCCCTAATAATTTTATTCAGTTACATTTATAATTATCTGAATACCTCTTTTGTTAGTAGACAAAGCTACATAAGAGCAGAAATATCTTCCTTAACCACACACATACCCAATACCTAGCTATGTGACCAAAGCAGAGGGTTCCTTCATTTAATGAATGAATAAACCATCTAAGTAGCAGTTAAGCTACCAGAAAAATGACCTTGCACTTTATAATTGCTACACACAGGTAGGGAGCTCAAGTAAATGATTTGATCAACAACATCTGGAGTCCATTTGATGCCAATAGTAGGACTAGTTTTTGATTACAGGAGTCAGGTGAAAGACAAAAACACAACCTCCACAATATTTTTTCTTTTTTTTTTTTAATATTGGGATTGAAACCAGGAGTGTTTACTCACTGAGCCACGTATTCAGCCCTTTTTAGTTTTTTATTTTGAGACATGGGTTGTAAGTTGCTTAGGACCTCACTAATTTGCTGAGGCTGGCTTTGAACTTGGATCATCCTGCCTCATCCTCCCAAACTGCTGAGACTAAAGGCATGCACTATGGTGTCAGGTTGTATTTTTTTTTAATATTTAATTTTTAGTTGTAGGTGGACACAATATCTTTATTTTATTTTTATGTGGTGCTGAGGATCGAACCCAGTGCCTCCCACGTGCTAGGCGAGCACGCTACCACTGCACCATAACCCCAGCCCTTCAGGTTGTATTTTTAATAATAGACATGTATGCATAGGAATACTTCCAGATAAATAAAATATATATAATAAAATCTTTCATCATCATGGACAAGGAGTACCACTGTTTTCAGCCATGACAAAATACTCAAACCCAGTTACCTCTCCTGCACTTCCTTATATCCCTCATTTAATGAGTTTAGCTGAGAAAACACTATAGCTAGTATAGCTGTCACTACTGAAATTTACTTCAGTCCAGTTATCTCATTAAGAAGTGAGGAAAACAAGCAAAAAGCAAAATCAAAAATTCAAATTGCTGAAGAGAGAAACATGGAATTTTTAACATTATTTTCTAAGGTTTATTTTTTTCCCAATACTTTAAAAAAAAAATTATTTGCCAATGCTCTTTTAAAAGAGAATTTCCGTAAAACTATGCATTTTAGTGGTGCTACATCAGGTGGATGAATAATGGCTGGGAAAGTTCATACATGTCTTTGGATACTCCTTGGAATGAGTACAAAGTTTGAACCCTTTTTATAGATTATGGCCTTCCTCTTACCTTACTTATTATGAAAAACTATTCAGGCAACTTCAATGATTAAGGTTAAAACCATATTTCTTCTGCCTTTACTTGTCCTTTCTTGCAATTCTTTTAAGGAAATTGTTTATATATTATATAGCAGGTATATATTTGTCTGTCTCCTAAATTTCAACAATAAATAATAGTTGTCACACCACAATAAAAATAAGCTGTGCTAATTTTGGTCAACTCATAATCTTAAAAATAATACATATAAAATTTTTGAAGATCATTTCTACTTTTCTTATTTGATATCCACTTGACATACATTCTTGAACATGATGGTAGATAAAATAAAAAAGAGAGAAATATTTAAATTATTCTTGTTAATATCTTTCTGTCTGTCTCAGCTCTACCTCCAATGTATCAGTTACATGGAAATCCAAAAATGGCATTGGGATTTCATGTTTGTGTATTCTCAGGTGCTCTGATTCTTATAAGCTATAATTTATACACAGTATTCAAACAAGATAACTTGATGCTCAACTTCCATTACTGTGGGGCTACTTCCACAAGTAGAGGACAATTCTCTATTAAGAAAAGTTGTGAGTAAACTCAGAGTCACTAAGAGTTTCTACCTACTACAATGATATGCTGAGGGTATAGTTTTCCCTTCTACTGAGCTATTATCTCACCTTCAAGTATCAAGGTACCTTTTTTTCTGTGATAGGAGAGGTTAAATCTGAATGATTAACCATCATGATTCTGGTTTAGGTTGCACATAGAGAAGAACTTCCAGAAATTCCTCTGACTGTGATTCTGTGACTTCTAGCCACCACGATCAGGATCCAAATAATTCTCTTTCATTATTAGTAGTCAGCTTCAGGCATTTTGTTTTGAGCAACACAAAATATAAGACAAATACCAATTTTTTACCTACCAGCAATCTGCCCACTTTGAACATGCCAAGCATCTTCTTGGGTGCTAGTAAATATCAGACCTCTAGATAAATTAACTGGAATGCAGAAATGATACAATGATACAATAGCCTTCATAGTTAAGATGGACCTGTCTTTCATTGTACCAATGCAGGTTTCAAAACAATATTGGATTAAATTTTTGATATTTAGATAAGTAATAAGAAGGGATGAGTTTTTATTGAAAGGTATAAAATGAAAAGGGCACAATGTCTGCCACATTTTTGATATTTAAGACACCTGTATGAATAATGAAATAAAACACTTTATTTAGAAAAATACCTTACTCACTCCACATTTGCTTTTACTCCAAAACTTGTGCTTTTATTTAATCTCCGTTGCCAGCTGCATTTTTGTATGTTTTTGTGATATTCCTAATGTGATGACTCAAAAAAAACATTTCCTCAACTTATTTGCTTTTTGATATATGGTCAACGATTATGCCAGAGGTCCTCATGGCATTTTTGGTGTATATTTAATTAAATATTAAAACAATACAGCAACAGGACAAGTTTATTAGTTAATAACAACCTAGTTCTTCAGTGATGTCAAAGATGTTTTCTTCTGAATAAAATATTTATCAATGCTTGTTATATGAATAGTTGATTCTGGTAGCACAATATTTTGGGGTACCCAATAAGTGCATTTCCTAGTACAAAAGAGGTTCACCTTGTATCACCTCTAACAGTAATGCACAAACTTTTAGGCAGTCTTGTTATGTGCTTCTGCAGTACTGCCTTCACCTGACTTGCTAAACAAATATGTGCACTCGTTAAAACGTCTGTAGTATAGCACCATGTAGATGACACAATTGCACAGAATATTCAAGGTCTTTTGGATAAAAGGTCTAAGGTATACATATTTTGATACTAATTCATCTAAGAGAACTCACTATGATCTGCACTTTTCAGTTGTTAAATAATTTCTTTTCAGAATCATTTATGAAATACTTATACTCATGGGTTAAAATACCCACATCTAAACCTACTCAGCCTTTTCTTATTAAATTTTAAAGAACATATTTTAGAAGTATATTTTCATGTTTTCAAAACCTTAAATATCAATAAAATAAAAATGAAAAAGCCAGTCTAACTCTAGTGGGAACCTATCTTATGAAATAGATCAATGAAGATTCCAGCTAAGCTCCTAAGAAAAGCAAAACTGTCCACCTGCCAGGGGATCTGCATTTCAACAGGGTGTTTATATATATTTACTCACATGGAAAAGGAGCTATAGGTTGTGCTGTGATTTTACCTTTTAGCTTTTCCAAACATCATTTGTATTCACCTTAATAAAGATGTACTTCAAAAGTAAGTTAAATGTTGTGCACATCTTTTTGGCCTTTTCCTATTTAAGGCAAATAACTGGTACATATAAAATATGGACCAAATATAAAATCCTAAGAGTATCTTAAATTAGAGTAAATGATGCATTCCATTTTAACATTTCACTTTCAAAGTTGTGGAGAAATAGAATATGACTTTAGAATGGGAAACTAGGTCAGTTGAGATTTTTGTGTGACCACAGTCTCCCAATGCATATGTGATAACAGAAAGATATCAAAATACATTGACAGAAATTCTTCTCTTAGCTGCTATCATCCAAAGCATCAAAAAAAAAAAAAAATCAGTGGTGAACCAATGGTAGCAGAATACATTTTCAGGGTACTCAATGCAGTGACTTGAAGGGAATCAATAAGATGGAAAGATGAGAGAATCAAATATATTCCAGCTATAGAGTGAAACTTCTTAATCTGCCTTAAAAGTCTCTTGGGGATGCCAAGTTGAACTACAAACCTGAAAGTCTTTAATAGGACTCTATGGGAGAAAGATGCATGCATGTGCAAGCTAATTTTCACAAGACTATTCGACTGGGAACTGATTACAGTTTAAACAGAAAAGACATTGGTTTAGAAGAAACATTAACTGGAATCATAAATTTTAATTTTTTTTTGTTTTTGGACAAAAAATCAATTTTGAGACTCAATTTTTTCACCTGTAATGTAGGAATGATAATAAGTATATTATAATATGTTTTTTGAGAATTGCACATGACAATATTTAACATCTGTCATATAGTTTAATGAATGGCAAGAGACTCTAATATTTTTTCAAATAATCTACAAAGTAGGTCAATTTTACAGATTTTAATTATTTTATAAGTTAACTTTTCAGCAACCTTTTTTATTAGCACTATATAAGATAAAATATTAAGGTTTAAATTGTATAAAGTGATACAAAACTTCAGAAAAAAATTCTACTAGTGTCAGTATTTTTTAAAGGAATTATAGTAAAGGTAATTTAGTCCTTAGGCTGAACTGAACAATTGCTACAAGTTATACAGTAAACAAAGCTGATTTAAAGAGAATTAATGTTAGTCTGATCAAATCACAAGTACTTGGTTGGTAGTGTGTTCAATTGTAAAGATATTCTTACCTCTTAATTCTTATAAAGATCACTAAATTAATCATGGTTTTGTTAATTTTTAATCTATGAATTTTACTTTTTTTTTCTTTTTCCATAAATAGTATATTCACTGCTAATACATTCATATGATATCAAAGAGGAGGAAATTACAAAATAAAGATGTACTTTTGGTTAAAATGCTTTTCTTGTAAACACCAAAAGAAATATATGCATAAGGTAATATTAATACATTAAAATGCCTTACTAGCCAGGACTTTGATTTTTTTAAATACTATAATAGAAATCCAAAAGGCATTTTTCATTACTATTTATCAACTGGTGTCATGTACCAATCTTCTTTTCAAAATCTGTGTTCATACACTCTGTCTTCACTGTTTTTACTATGATTAAACTATGTATATTCTAGCTAAAGGCAGTTTTCCATTAGTTCAATAGGTCCCACTTCTTCTCACATAATTAAAACTACTGCTTTAGTTTACTCCTCTTTTAATCTTTTTGCAATCACCATGTTTCCCCATGATGTTTGAACTGGATCATTCTCATCAGCATGTGAACATGTTCTTATTTCTCCCATGAAGAAAAATAAAAATGTTTTTCACAACAAGTCAAAATTTGTCCTATTTATTTGCTTTCCTTTTGACAACATACATGAAAAAATATTCTGAATTCAAAATATGCAATTTTCCTCCACATATTCTGCTAATCTCATTCTAATCAGGCTTTCGTTCTCATTATAACAGCTCACTTCTATCAAGTTCAGCCCAAACTTACACAACACTGAATCAATTCTCAGTTCCTTCATTACTTCATCCATTACTAGTCTTTTTAAAACCATTTTTATTAATGTAGCATTGACATCAAATAATGTACACATTTATGTAAGCCGAATGAGTTTGGGAAAAAGTATTCGCCTGTGAAATCATCACTGTCATCAGAGCCACAGGCAAGTCTATCACCTACTGAAGTTTTTTCCAACCTTGAACACTTAGCATAGGTTGTGTCCTCTTAGCAAATTCAAGAAACAAAAAGAAAGTTGTGGAGATCTACTATACAGCATAGTGCCTAAGGATATTATAGCCAGTATTTCATTCATCCTTCTTGTGAAAATGTTTGCTACACTGGGCACTTAGGGCAGGTTCTTCTCTTATATTACTGGACATACTCTGTTTTAGTTTTCCTTGATGGGTGCTTCTCATCATCAGTATCTTTTTTCCTTACTTTCCAGGTAATCTAGCCAAGTTACATGATTTTAAGCCCTATATTTATGTTGTTGATTTCCAAATTTATGTCTCTAGTTTGAAAATCTACTCTGAATCCCAGACATATACATCAAATTTCCTATAGAACACTGTCATTTGGATGGGTAATTGACCTCTTGTCCTGTGCTTAATGTAACTCTTCATACAGTACATTATGATTACATATTTTGTAGTTTCCCTCTGATTAAAAAATATCTTAAGTTTAAAAATATCTTACAATAGATTATTTGGGGAAAGAAAGATCACTTGTATAAATATTCTCTCAGCTAGGTTGTTTTAACAAATAGATCACATTTTTTTCTCTTTTTAGAAACCTTAAAATCCTCAATAATAAGACAACTATAGATTTTGCTCATCCACTTAAAAATACTTGCAGTTAAACATACATCAGGTTAGGTCCTATAAAAAAAAGCACAATCTTTGAGCAAGATTTTCTTGCTTACGTTTTGAGAACATATTTCTCCCCAATACATTCTTTCCCTCTTCCCTCCCTCTCAATTCCTTTCCAATAGTCTACTGGTCTATTTTCAGGAGATCCTCTTTAAATCTCTCCTCCCTACACCCTTCTACATATGAGGTAGAATATTCCACTCCTTATTTCTAGATGTTCTACAGTTCCATCCATTTATTGGGAAATGACATAATTTTATTCTTCTCTATGGCTAAAGCATCATTGTGTCTATATAACACATTTTCTTTAACCATGTGTCTACAGAAGGACAACTACACTGGTTTCATAACTTGTCTATTGTGGATTGCACTGCCATGAACATTGCTGTGTATTTATCACCACAGTGTGCTGATTTTAGTCTTTTGAGTAAATACTAAGGAATAGGATAGCTGGTTCATAACAAAAATTAAAAATAGGGGCTTAATTCTTCCTGTTAAAAATAAGAAAAGAGATTTCTCCCTTCCTCCATTTTCTCAGAGTATTTATTTCAGAAAACTTCTTATTTAGAAAATTTACAAGAACTTTCTCCTCTCTTTTGAAAAAAAAAATACATGTATGTATATATATTTATATATATGTATATATAAATCCTCTTGAAAGCTAGATAGATGTTTTATTAGCTTTATGACCCAGAATGTCTGAAGGACCTGGGAATCATCTCTTTAAAATATAAGCACCTAGGGATAGAGCTTAAAATTGGATTTTCTATTTTCAAGTAAGTGTCTAACTTTTGTAAGCTCCCTGCTCAAAATTGCAAAGTTATCTCCTGTCGTAAAGATATTAGGAGTTTTCTTTTATACTTGGTAAACAAATAGTTCACATGAAAATCAACCTTTGGACCAAGAAACAGAGCCTGACTGTCACAAAAGCAGCTTCAGTTGAGGCTAGGGGAAATTTTGATTATGGTGATATAAGGAATAAAAAAAAATGAAGGAGTAGGTGTTTATGTAAGTAGAGTCAATTATTTTGGAATTTTATAAAAAGAAATACAAAGAAATGGCCAAGTCTCTAAATGAGAAGGGACTCAAAAGAGATGATCTGGAGTGTCTGTCATATCTACTGCCAGCTTCTGGAAAGGCAGACATACAAATAACATAATTTTGGAAACTTTAACAAACAATCTTTCTAAGATAATCTCCCATTATAGCAACCACTATGCTGAATTTTATCATCGCATACTTGTTTTCCATGTTCTGGAGTTTTGTATAACAGGGAATCCTACAATAATTTCTTTTGTGTGTGACTCTTTCACTCTGCATGTTTTTGAGATTTGTATGGGTCATTGCATATGTAATTAGATATTCCTAGTATTCTATAATATGAATATAACATAGGGTATTTTTTTCAATACCAAGGACTGAATTCAGGGCCTTGAACATACTAGGCAATCACTCTACCATTGAGCTACATCTGGGCCTTACTATAGGAATTTTAATAATATTTCCATTGAGAAATTTCCAACTATTTCTACTGTTTGACTATTATGAATAAACCTATTAACTTTTTAGTCAAGGATTTTTATGGATATATTTTAAAATTTTGGGTGGGGAAATACTTAAGATGGTAATTGTTGAGTCAAAGCATAGATTGATGATATAAATCATCAATTATCTAAATCATCATTTTATGAAATGACAAGAATTTTCGAATTGGTGGTACTATTTTACACTCTCACCAACCAAGTATTTAAGTTCTAGATGTTAAACATTTTCAAATCATTTAGTGTTAAAGTTTAATAATGAAGTCTATTCATTTAGGAAGTTTTATAGTCTGTTGTTATTTTAATACACATTTCCCAATAGCGATTGATTTGCAAGTTTTTCTTTTACCCATGCATTTTTGGCCATTCATATATTTGATGAACAATTTTTGTCTTCTGAATTTTTTTTAATTGTTTGGTTTTTAGAATATTCCATTGTAGTTGTTCATTATATATCTGAGATATAAGTATTTCATCTGATATATGTATTGTGATGATTTTCTCCTAGTTTGTAACATTCTATTCATTCTCTAAATGTATAATTTGACTCAAAAGGTTTTATAATTTGATGAAGTCTAATTTGTTGTTTTGGTTAGTACTTTCTATATTCTCTGTAAGAGGTCTATATGTATCTCAAAATGATGAAAATACTCTAATTTTTCTTTTAGTGAAACAGTGTGTAAGTCAAGTTGGTAGATCTTGTTGTTCAGGTCTTCTACATCCTTTCTGATTTTCTGTCCACTTTTTAATTGATTTCTGAGGAAGAAGTGATGAAGACTCCTGGAAAAAGCTCTTTTAAATTCTACAAGCTTTTTCTTTAGCAATTTGAATAGCTGTTATGGGAGAAATCCATTTAGGATTGCCATGTTTTTTGTATTAACTGACCCTTTTCTTATAACCTTGATAATATGTGCAGTCCAAAGTCCACTTGGTTTGCTGTAAGTATTGCCACTCTATTTGATTAATGCATTCCATATCTTACTTCATTATTTTATTTTAAATCCATTTATGTCCTTATATTTTTAAATGGCTTTGCAGATAGCATAAATTTAATCCTGATTTTTTTCTTTCATCTTTCATTTGTTGCCTTTTACTTAAAATATTTAGGTGATTTGTGTTCTACATAATTATTTGTATATCTCTGTAATT
Organism: Geosciurus inauris; assembly: GCA_004024805.1. Taxonomy (NCBI): domain Eukaryota; kingdom Metazoa; phylum Chordata; class Mammalia; order Rodentia; family Sciuridae; genus Geosciurus; species Geosciurus inauris. Next base: position 32,165 of record PVHX01002166.1, on the reverse strand, counting down.
ATTCTCTATAATTATTTATATATTTGTTACCTATTTATTATTTCTAATGTCTATTCTTTCCTTGTTTATTGTTTTCCTCTGCCACTTTTTCTGTAGCTCTTTGAAGTTCAATTGATATACAATAAGCTATTCATATTTAAAGTGTAGGGTTTGATGTTTCAATTTATATATACATCTGAAAATACCAACACAGAATAGAGAATATTGCCATTACTCAAAAAAAGTTACTTAGTACCTTTTAAAAATGCCTCCATTTAGCCACTCTCTTATGACCCTTCCCCCAGCCAACTGTTAGGTCGGTTTAAGGCGGCTAAAGGAAACAAAACACCAGGCAGTCCTCATAGATGTAAGAACAATCAATCGGTGGCGGGCAGTTAAGTAGTGAGGGCCACTCATAACCACCACCAATCAGCAGATCCCCTGACCAACTCCAGGAGGACACTGGACTTCCCCAAATCTCCCTTTCCTGTCGCAAGCCCTCCCCTTCCTCCCCCAAGCCCATAAAACTTTCAAACCAGCTGAGCCTGCATGCTATTCTCCCAGTTCCGCTCTGTTGGACAGGGGAGTCTTGCCTGGGAGCATATATCAATAAAGCCTTGCTCAGTGGTTTTAGTTGGCCTCCTTTTGGTCATCCTTATCTGACCTTACACCAACCAATGATTGACTGTCATTCAAAATTATAATTTCCTTTTTCTACAATTTCATGTAAAGAGATAAAATATAGTATTGATTCACTTTTCTGAAGGAAGATTTTACTTCTTTTACGGGGTATAATGATTTTAGATTCATATATTTAGTAGCATGGATCAATAATTCTTTCTTCTTTCTTGTTTAATAATATTCCAGTATGTATAATATGTATATATTATAAAGTGTTTTGAAGGACATTTGCTTTGCTTCAAGTTTTCCACCTACTAATGGATATTCAGTTTGCTAAAATTATTTTGGTCTTTACAACTTAAACTTCTTTGACAATTTATGTACAAATCTATGTATGAAACTATACAAGTTTTTATTTCTTTAGGTAACTATTTAGGACCATAGTAACTATTTTAGGTGGTAGGTATATATTCTAGTTTTTGAGTATCTGCAAATTGTTTTCTAAATGATTGTGTCATTTATATATTACCAATTAATAGTATATGAAAGTTCCAGTTGCTTCCCATGTTCAGCTCACACTTGGTTGCTTGATATGGTCAGTTCAATTTTAGACATTTAACAAGTTTGCAGAGTTATCATATTGTTCTTTTAATTTGTATGTCCTAATGATTCAAAATGTTCTCATCTTATTGGTCTGTATTGATCACAGTATTGTTAGGAAAGTTAGTTAACCATAAACAGATGGGTAAAGGGAAAGGACAATAAAGGAAAGACATTATTATGTCTATGTACCAAGAAGAATCCATAAAACTGAAACCATGGGGAATATTACCTAAATATGCAAGCATTGGAAAATGAGGTCTGGAATGTCTAACCTTCCCTAGCCACAGAGAATTACAATCCCTTGAGGGAATTATTACTTAAATCCTGGGGAATCCTAAGTAAAACATGTAAGTATCAGAAAAGTGGGCTCTGGTGCATCAAGACCCCAGATGCTGCTAATTACAACCCCTGAAAGGGCACTATGGTTTTCAAATAAGTGACATCATTATCCCTTGTAACCAGCCTTAACTTATTAGTGAAACTATGTTACAAGCCCCTGTCAACCAGGTTATCCAGGTCCTCACAAAGGAAGTTGCTGAGAGCTATATAACGGGTAATAAACCAATTTAGGGGAGATAGGGAAATAGAGGCAGGAACAAAGAACTTAGTTTCCTTAAAACCTCCAGCCCTGTGGGCACCATACTGTTCTCTCTTTAAGGTGGTCTGTGCAGTCCCTATACCATACATAACCCTCTCCCTTCATTTTATTAAACTTGTGCTTACTACTCTGTCTTGGCTTGAATTCTTTCTGGCAGAGTCACAAAAACTGGTACCCCAGCTAAACCTGGCCAATCCCCAGCTCCATAACAATCTGACATTGTCTTTATTAACATATTTTTAAAATAAGACTCAAAACCAGGCACTATTATCCCTCTTACTTTGCAGTTCTTTTCATTTGTTGGTTTCATATTCCAGATTATTTGCATTTCAACAGAAAATAAATTGGCCCTTTCAAAAAAATACTATATCATAAAATATATTTTTTGAATAACATATTTGTAGAATTGGTATTTATTTGGTAAATAATATTCCTTAATTGATCAAAAAGCCAATTAGGCCAGAATTTATCTATTAAAACTTTTAAAATAAATTTTAAATAGATTTAGGATTACTGAGGTCATCTATTTCTTCTTGCTGAGCTTTGTTTAATTTCTACCTTTCAAGAATTTTGTCAAGTCATCCAAACTACCAGATTTCTTCCTACAAAAATTTCCACTATATTCCCTATTATTTTTTTTTTTTTGGTACTGGAGATTGAACTCAGGGGCACTTGACCACTGAGCCACATCCTCAGCCCTATTTTCTGTTTCTCACTGAGTTGCTTAGCACCTCACCATTGCTGAGGCTGGCTTTGAACTCACTATTCTCCTGTCTTAGCCTCCCTAAGTGCTGGGATTACAGGCTTGAGCCACCACATCCAGCTCCCTGTTATCTTTTTAATAGTAAAATGTGTAATGATTTTAGTTTGCTTATTCTTGTTATTGGAAATTTGTGTGCATTCTTCTGATTGATGTGGCTAGAATTTAATGGATTTCATTGTTCTTAAAGAAATTACTTTTGCTTTCTATGATTTTGTTTACTGCTTTGCTATGTCTCTCTCTTCTACCCTGATCTTCAATTCCTTCTTTCTCCTTAAATTAAATTTAATTTGCTCTTCTTTTGTAATATCCCTATGTGAAGCTTTTCTGCTTTGCTGATGCAGGCATCCAGTGCTATAGATTCCTCTTAAGTCAAGATTTAGTAGTATCTTACAAATATTGATCTCTTGTGTATTTATTTCCATACAGTTCAAAATAATTCCAAGTTTCCCTTTTGACTTCTTCTCACCATCACTTGAACTGAGTATTGATTTAATATTTCATATTTTCTACTCTGTCTTAGCTAAACCTCATCTAAGTTTTAAATCAATTACTTTAGAGTTTACCAAATGTAACTTGAATCAACAATTTTATTTTTATATACATATGCAACATTATATATTATTTAGGAAGCTCCCAACAAAATATTTCATTTATTCCATCACTTTTTGCTATCATGATACATTTAAATTTCCAAATTTTAAATATGAAATAGTTATAACTTTTATTTAAGCAGTGAATTATCTTTGACATTTATGATTATTAGAAAAATGAATGTTTTATAGTTCCCAAGGATTTCCCACTACTTACACTGTTCATTAGTTCTGTTGGTTATACCTTATCTTCTGGTATAACTTCTTTCTGCATTGAGAACTACTTTAAAATTTTCTTTTAGTGCAAGTCATTTGGAAGCAAACTTTCTGAGTTCTTTGTCTAAAAATATTTTTGGACCTAAATTCTGGAGGCCTACATATTTTCTGGTGAAAAATCTATTGTCAATATATTTGTTTCTTTTTATGTTTTAAATTTTGCTGCTCTTGTTCACCACTATCATTAGATTTTCTCAATTTGATTATGATTTGCCTTCTTGTGATTTGCTTTGGTTTATCCTGTAACAGAGCAATTTGTGCTGGCATTCCTTTAAGAAAAGCACTTACTCAGGTAGATGGATTGTTTGATTAAAAACTATCTTCTTCTCCCTTCCCACCTGTTTCTCCAATCTATTTTTCCATCTTTAGAATCCTCTCTTTTGTTATTTAAGTTCTAAAGAAATCCATCTGTAATACTTTTTGCTCTACTCAGTTTATAGAGAACCTGTTCATCTAAAGATGCTGGCTCCAGAACTTCATGGCTCCTATTTACAAGTTTGTCACTTGTTTTCATTCATTGGATAGCAATATCTTATTGAATTCTCAGCATGATGTCTTTTTGTTATTGTGTTTTGGAATTTTTTTATTATTTTTAAAAAGCATATAATTTGTTTACAGAGCAATTTAATCTTTTTTTTTTTTTTTTTTTTTTTTTGGTACCAGGGATTGAATTCAGGGGCACTCGACCACTGAACCACATCCTTGGCCCTATTTTGCATTTTATTTAGAGACAGGGTATCACTAAGTTGCTTAGTGCCTTGCTTTTTGCTGAGGCTGGCTTTTGAACTGGCAATCCTACTATCTCCGCCTCCCAAGCAACTGGAATTACAGTCATGCCCCACCACACCCTGCCAATTTAATCTTCTCAAAGATGTTTTGTTTGCTTTTTTGATGCCTACAAAAACACTCTTAATTTTAGAAATGTTTAGTCCCACTACTATGACACCATCATGTTACCTCTCAAACTCTTCATTAATGCCCTATGTATTTAAAATTCTGCTTAATTCTTTAATCTTTGTGGACTTCAGGAATAATTCATTTATAGTTGCCCAGTAAATGCAATTTCCTTGGCAATTTTTTTTTCTGGAAAATGTTCTTTGTCAACATAATGGAACTTTTTAAAAAACATACTCACAGATTGGCATTCAGTCAAGGGTTTAAGGAAACCCTTCACTGAGTTCTGGAATGTATTGTGGCCCCATCTTCTGTGGCCTTCTCTTCTGAAATTCTGGATGCATTTACCTTCCAAACTCTGATCTTTGTCTTCTTTCACTCATTCTTCTGTCTTTAATTCACAAAGACAATCAGAAATTTCATGTTTATAGCTTTTCCTGATCTACAGACAGGTAGTTCTCTTTTAATAGAAATCTGGAGCAGTTATAGGCTTCACTATTTTGGTTCTTCTTGTCAAACCAGTGTCTCATGTTGAGTCCTAAAACTGTTGTTTCAAATATTGTGCACAGTTGTTAGTAATTTATAATAGAATGTAATTCCTATAACAGTTGTGCTACAAAATATAAGAGCAAATGTCTGTTCACTTATACTTAATGCAATATATTGCCATATTAATTAAAGCCGGGGAAAAGGCATCAAAAGAAGTATTGAGAAATGCATATTTAAAATGTTTAGGTTAAGAAGACCCTTGCACAAAAATGTGAAGGAATGATAACTTTCTCCCCTTATCTTACTAAAAGTCAATAATGCCTTTCATAAATCTTTGACCACACCTTACTTTATTATGTTTATATAGCTCCGAGTATCACTGCCTGATTCTTATGGGCTAAAAATCTGGTACTTCACAGGGTCCTTTTCTGTTTTCCCATACCTGTACAGTTAAGAGAACAAGATGCACTGAAGATGAAGCTTTGAATTCTCATATGCCATTAATATATAAAAATATGAGGAAAAAAATGTAAAAGTATTGTTACCAGAGTTCTAGGCCAATGGAACAAGTAAAGTCACTTGCTCTCAAAAAACCACAAAAAATTATTGGTGAAGTAGGAAAGGAATTTTTCAGTATAGCTATACTGGGAAGCAGGGGGATCAAGTGCCCTAAACCTTGTCTTCCAAGTGTGAACAAAAGCTTCAGGATTAAACAGAAAGGAACAAGAGTGATGGTGGGGGCTAGAAGTGTGTAGTCCAGTGGTCTTGATCAAACTGTGATCTGGTTGATCATCATCAGCAACAGGAAACTTATTGCTGCTTGGGGTAGTTTCAGCTCTTGTCACAAGATGTAAATTGATCATATCTGCTGTACCTAGTATCAAAGGTGATAGAGTTAGTTAGGACTTAAGATTCAGAACAATAGCTGGAATCTTCCAGGTTGCACTCTGGTGGTCAGGAAGAGGTTGGTATAAAAGCTGACAGTGAACAATCTATAGATTATGATGTCCCTGCAAATCTTGATGTCTTCAGTTTGATGGGGTAGAATTGCTAGCTCTAGGTAAACATTCCTTAATTAACATGTCTATGTGCAGAGTTGAGAGGATTTGACTCAAAGACTAGAAAGGAGGCACAAGCTAGACATATGCATGCTCAAGTGAGGTCAGTGATTTTAGCAAAAGCAACTTCTAAGTCTGTTAGAGTACAACATTGGTTATTCTAATCTTATGAACCAACAGCAGGGAAGGAACAAATTCCAATCTATTACTCTGAGTAGTTAAGGACATCTTTTAACAAATTCACTCTGCCTGTTATTGTTGTGTTTGCTGAATAAACTTATAACTTCACTAGTAGAAGTTTAGTGAAGGGTAAATTCCAAAATGAAGACAAATATAATTAATCAAAATTAGAGTAGTAATTGGCAATGATTGAAAAGATCTACCAGAATGAATTTTTCAGAAAGCATTTAGCTTGGCTTATCAATGAGAGTAAATGATACCCTACAATCCTGTGCACCTAAGCCCTGTATGAACATGTCAATAACCTTGTTATATAACACATGTTTATGACAATATTCAAAACAGTCTAGACTGTTAAATGATGTGTAAAATTATATTAGGGAATAAATAAATGAAATAAAATTGAATTTCAGAAAATTTAAAGAAAGTACATCAAAATCAAAGGAAAATAAGTAACTGTTTAGAATGTTATTAAGTCCTACATTAGAGCATTATTATCCATCAGAGGAAAAGGTGGAATAGATTACAACATAAATTGATTATTTTGGCTGTAATAGATGCTCTATCAATTATTAATTAAAAATAATTGAGTTTTTACAAATATGTAAAATTTGCATTCAACAGCTGCCTAAAATACTTTTTTTTTGCAGTGCTGGGAATCACTCCCAGGGTATTGTACATGCTGAGGTGTATCTCTAGCCCAATTTGGTATTCTTATTTGATAAAGAGTATTAAATATGCCTACTATGTACTAGGATAACTTTCAGACACTCTACATTTATTTCTCTCATTTCTCCAACACTATGGAGCTCCTACTGTTATTTTTACTATTTTTGTACATGAAAGTTAAGTCTAAGAAAGTTATTGATGTCAAGTATTCATTAAACAAACACTTATTGAACAACTCCAGGAAATGTGGCAAAGGGGACAGAACATGCTACCCTAAAATATGTCTCTTTGGTGTATTGACTATTTTGAGGTATCCTCGGGTACAAAAATCATATTCTTACCTAACTTCTTAAAAGTGGAAGACAAAATTTCCATGTAAAATAAATTTTCCCTCTCAGAAGGAAAATATTATTCTCACTTTTAACTATTAAAAGCTGAGGCTGAGAAAATCTGTGCAAACCTTTTTAAGTTAAACCCTTTCTCCCTAGTGAGTTCTCCACCCAACATAGGTCCAAACCTCTGTGTCTTGTCATATTTCTCAATTTACTACCTGTATCTGATTTAGCATAAGTATTCCACTCCAGATGCTTCTTTGGACTCCATGTTTTTATGAAGACTCTATGTCAAATAAAACTTATACTAAAGTTGTATGCTTTTCTCCTGTAATCTGTCTTATGTCAATTTAATTTTCCAGGTCAGTTGAAAGTGCTAAGAGGATACAGGGAAGATTTTGTCTTTTATATAGTGGCATAGAAAAAGAGGTCAGGGTAGGGGCAGAAACACAAGAATAGTGAGTGAGATTCTCTTATTAATTCTGTATCCTTTGTTAAATGTCTTAAATTTTTTGTGCCTCACCCTATTCAACATTATTTAATTATGAAATGATTGTGATTATAATTATAATACATTATCTAGATGTGTTTATGTGCATACATGTATATATTTCAAGTAAATTATTTGACCCTTCAAGTTATTCTAATGGTGGTAGTAGACATAGCTGCTGCTAGTACGGTAAGTTGACAGCCACTATATGAAATACCTTCCATTCACATCTTATTTTAGTAAACCATTTTATTTCCAGTGATCTGGAATTATTGTAATGCTGAGGAACAAAGGCTCAGACAACAAAAATAATGCAATTGGTCTAGGTTTATTTATTTACTCTGCAGTTTTTATAGAGCTATTGTTATATGCTGATACTGTGCAAAGTCCATGGGGCACAAAAATGAATAAAAAATTAACGGTGGATTAAAGGCCAGTAAGTCTAAGTGCTTTAGATGGCAACTTATCCGAAAGGTCTTGAGACTGTTAGAATGCATTGTGGTTTTACATAGTGACTTCACATGTACTGTCTTATTTTACTCTGTTAGATAAGTAAAGTAGGATTATTATTTAAAATCATACAAAAGTGATATTTCTGGTAGCATATGCTTTTAAACTGGAGAGCAAGGGTTTTGTTCATGATGGGAATATGAAAGAAATTGCTACAAGAATGAGAAGAACAGGTATTTGGCATAAAATGATGTTAACTATTGTAGTACCTCTGCCCCTCTCATCAGCAACTCATCTGCCACTCTACTCCAGCCAAATTGGTTTTTGTTGATTTTGTAGAAAAGACAGCAATGACCAAAAAAAGCAAGCTCTGTATAATAAGTCTTAATTGAAGAAAACAACAAAACTTTAATAAATATTTTTGTTCAATGACTTTGGTAACACTCTTTGGTGGTAACTGCTTTAATATTTGATTATGACAAGTATCTTTCAATAGTAAATAAGATAATCCATTTAAAAGGAATGATAAAATATAGGTAGACATTTAAAGACATTATTCAATTGTTAACAATTATTCAATTGTTACACATTTAAAGACATTTAAATGTGTCTTTAATCGGAACAAGTTATGTTGGGACTCTGATATTTAAATACAGTATTTTATATACATGTAGTTTAGCTTGCATTCATTTTACAAAAGCTTTAACAAAAGTATCATAAAATGTTTTGTGTTAATCTGAAATGAAGTATAAATAACAAAGTATAAATGTTAGACATTTATACTTTTGCTGCAACTGCATTCTGTAATGGCCTTAAACTTTATTCTTTAAAAATTTAATAGTGTTTCAAATTTAATCACTTTTGTTGTGCTGTTCTGCAGAATAATGCAGAAATTGCTTGCATTTATGCTAGACATCACATTTTCAAGGCACAGTGATTTTAAAATTTTATCTATTAGGTGACAAATAGGTTCAAATCTATCTCCTATAAGTCATATTGATTTGATCTTTAAAAATTCTTTTATTTAGAAAAACAATAGTTTTAAGAAAACAAATTAAAGGTATTATGAATGTTTCCAAAGTTTTTATTTTGGCTATTTTACAATTTAAGATCTTGCTTGTGAGAAGTGTCCTAAGACGTAGACTAATAGAGCATTTTAGAGTTGAAAGAAATCTTTGTATTTAGTATAATCTCAAGGTAATTATAGGTACCTATTAAGTACCTATGTACTTAATAACATTCAGAGAAACTAGGTGACTTTGGTTTCCAGAGTAGGATGATTACAATTTAGGGGTTCCAACTCAAAAATTATTCAAGTTACCATACTGGGATCCTCTACTTCTATAGACTTCTACTTGGAACTTCCAGGTTCTTAACCATGTTGCAGAAAAGAATTTAAGGATGTGTCAGTTATTAGAAGCAGAGAGATTTATTATGAAAGGGAAAGTACATACTTGAGAATTGAAGTGCAGGTGAGAGAGAGAGGGAGAGAGGAAGAGATGGAAATGTTCCATTTGCCCCATCTTGGTCTGGGGTTTTAAACTTTATAGAGGCAGTAAGTGAAGGGACTGAACTAGAGGTGGAGTCAGGACAGGATTATGCAACTTCTTATCTGTTTTCCTTGTGCCTGGGCATTGTCACCCCATGTTCTAATCATGATGCTTCCTACCTTGCATGTCCCATTAGCATCTTAAATGTCCACCCAGGGATGTGCATTTTGCTACTGTAATGAAAGTAAAGTGATTTCTTGGTAACCAAATTGTGTAATGCTCTAAGGCAGTGGTTCTGCCAGATACTCTAAAGTGATCTTGTGATTTTACTGCTGTTTCATTAGCCAATCAACAAGCTGTGGAAAAGGACATGGGCACAAGGAGACACTAGGCTGCTTATTAGTTGTTTGCTGTGCATTCTATTAGCAAACAGATAAAGAGCATAAACTATCAAGACAGATGAACAATAGAAACAGGACCAACCATTCTTAATAATGATCCTGGCTTGAATTGACTATGATTTAGAGTCTCAGTATATCTTCTATTTACTTCTCCAAATCTCTTTCCAATATATTCTAGTTTATAATGTTGTAGGGAAAAGTATTCTTTGTTTTACTTCCACAATCATTGTGCAGAAATTCTTTCACCAACCTCTAAGGCCCTTCCCTTTTACAAGTTTCACTGGGAAAAACTAAGTTTAACTGGAAAAAAGATGCACAAATATCCTACATGCATAGAGGCAATCGTGTAGTGTAACTATCCCCTTGTCCAATTTGACTGAATACATTTATTTTCCTATAGTAGAGAAAGAGAAGGAGGAAGGTAGACAATTTTGAAATCTAGTAATTATTATTAGGGAAATGCAGGGTTCCTAGGATAATTTAATGATATCCCCAATATCATTTAATGGAATTGTCTTTTTCATTTTAATACTTTAGACACTTGATCAAATATTATCTATGTATGTGTAAATCTATTTCTGGACTCCGTTTTGTTTCACTGAGCCATATGTTTGTTCTTATGCCCAAACCACACTGATTTAATTACTCTAGTCTTTATAGTAGTCTAAAAATCAGGTAGTGTAATTTTCCAAATTTGTAACATTAAAAAAAATTGACAATATTTGGTAATTTGCATTTGCATATAAATTGTAGATTCACTTTTCCATTGCTACAAAAAGTGCTTCTTGGAAGTTTAATTGGTATTTTACCAACTAAATGTTTCAATTTGGAAAGAACTGATGTCTCAATGATATCAAGACTTTTGATCTAAGACCTATAGAGTCTCTGTTCATTTATTAAGGTCTTAAACAACAATAATTTATATAGTCAGTGTATGGCATTAAATAATTTGTATATATTTCCTTATTTTACATATTTAATACTATTCTAAGTGGCATTTAAAATATATTTCCATCTGTTCATTCTTTACATTTTAAAAGTGCAGTTTATTTTGCATATTGACTTTGTATCTTATTGCCTCTGTAAACTTGCTTTTTAATTTTATTGGGTTTTATACAGGTAACTTAAGACTTTAAACATAGGCATTGATGTCACATTGTGAATAAGGTCAATTTATCTTTTTGCTTCCCACTGTTTGGCATAGGTGTGTGTGTGTATATGTGTGTATATATATATATATATATATATATATACCTATTTTTTCCCCTTATCTTATTGCATTGAATAGGAATTCCTGAATAGATATGGTGAGAGGAATAGGTGTCTTGGTATTGTCCATGATCTTAGAGGAAAAGCATAATTTTTCCAACATAATTGTAGGATGGTACCTGCAGATTCTTTATAGATTTTTAACTCAGGATAAAGTATAATTAATTCCTAGTTTACTAAAATGTTTTGCTTTGTTTAATTGTTTTTCTTGTTTTCTTTTCTTTTTTTTTTTTAAAAATGAACAAATCCTGAATTTTATAAAATGAATTTTTCTGGAATCACTGAGATTATAATTTTTAAATTTTTATTTGATTGATTATCTATTCTTGAATCCAACTTTCACTCCTATGATAGTCCCATTTGGTGATGACTTCCTACTTGTTAACCTGCTTTTATTATGTTGCTGGAATTTTTTGACAAAACTTTGATAAGGATTTGCATTTATGTTTATTTAAATTATTGGACTATAGTATTCCATTTTTGTAATATCGTTTATAATTTTAGCAGAAGGGTGGTGTTGATCTAATAAAAATAATATAGGAATCTTCCTTTTTCTCTAGAACAGTTTGGGTAGAGTTGTTGTTATTACAAAATGTGATAGCAATAAAGCCACCTGACCTTAGGTTGTGGGAAATGGACTAGTTGAAAAACAATAAGCAGCATTCAGAGAGGAGGAGAACTCCAAATTTTATTTTACAGTTTCGGGCCCAGAGGAAAACAAAACTACAAATTCTGTGCCCCTATCCATAGTTTCTCACAATACTTACAGGCTGTCTAGTGTCATAAATTTTCTAGTCTGCGCAATATGTGATTATGCATAGGGTTTCTAGAGAGAAGCATGTTTGCAGAAGTGAGTGTGATAAGGGGAAGAACTGGTGCCTCTTATAAGGCCTTTGATAAATCTCTAGCCCTGGGCCCAGAGCCTCCACAGTGTGTTAACACTTCAAAGGGGAGCAGTGAGAATCCCGAGGGAAGTTATATAGCTTTCTGGAGAAAGGCTGGGAGAGAGGAGGGGACCTGACCCCTTCGCAGTCATTGGTTACTTATAACATTTTTATAATTTCATTTCACAATTAAGTCTGGTGTTACCATCTCACTTGTAATGCTGTCTTAGTTATGGGGTTATCTGAGTCATTTGTTTGTTCCTGAGGGTAACATTGGTAGTTTGTGTCTTACTGAAATGTTTTCTATAACATATCCTTATTATATTTTACATATCTATGATATTTATAGTAATGCTTCCTCTTCAATTCCTGATATTGACAATCTGTCTAACTTGTCTTCGGATGGAGGTCAGTTTCCCTAGGATTTATCAATTTTGTTAAAGATTTCGTGCAATCTGTTTTTGTTTTCATTCATGTTCTCAGTTGATTTTTTGTCTTTCAGTTTGCTTGATTTTGCTCTTTAGTAACTACTGACATTTGTCTATTTTGTGTTAATTTATTCTAATTTCTTAAGATGAAAGGACATACCACTAATTTGAGGCTTTTTGCTTTTCTGATGTAAACATTAAATGTTGTAGAACTCTATGTAAAGATATTTGGCTTTATTACAAAAATTGTACTTTTAATTTTGATTTTCATTCAATACATAATATTTTCTGATATTCATAAATATTCAAAAATTATGTGGAAGCATTCTTGTTTAGAAGGCTTCTTCTCATCTTAGCATCAATTTTTAAAGATGAAAAATTTCCTAGCTGTTCTAGTCATCATTGTATTGACAGTGGTGTATTTGTGGTAGCTTTTAAAGATCCTCTACAATTAAAAATACTGTAGTTGCAGTGTTTTTAATGCATAAATTTATTTTTATTTATATTGCTTTGATTTTCTACTGTTATTTTAATTTGAAAATTCTCATCCTTCTTCATAAGAAAAGATTCTTAGTTATTAGGTTTTTTAAAGATTATTCCTCAACAATATTTCATTTCATATTTTTCTTTTGGGGAGGGATATCTACTAAGTGTACACTGAAGTTATTTAATCTCCTTAGCATATCTAGTAACTATTTGTATGGAAAACTACATTCACTTTCTGTTTTTATTCATCAGTGTGTGTTGTAAGTAAATTTTAACAAAACATTTCCCAAATTCTTACCTTGGACTTTGAGACTGTAGAGACAGAATTATTAGATCTATTATATGTTTGTTTTGTTTGTTTGTTTGTTTTGATACTGGAGATTGAACTCAGGGGTACTCAACCACTGAGTCACATCCCCAGCCCTATTTTGTGTTTAATGTAGAGACAGGGTCTCACTGAGTTGCTTAGCACCTCACCATTGCTGAGGCTGGCTTTGAATTTGCCATTCTCCTGTCTCAGCCTCCCAAAGTCCTAGGATTACAAGTGTGTGCCACCACGCCCGACCTATTATACATGTTTTCAATAATGATATTTTCATGCAAAAATTTTTAATTCTTTATTTTCTACATTAGCAATTTTTGTTTCACTTCTGTTTACTCTTTAATAATTTTAAAATTAACAAAGTAATTTAATACCTTTATTTTTATGAAATATGCTAAAAGTATTTTCAGATAGTTTTGTTTTACTTAAATTGTTCCAAGTTCTCCTTTGGACTATTGCCTTTCATAGCATTGAAATTTTGATATATGTATGGAGTTTCATTTCCCTGGCTCAATTTTATCAATTTTAGAGGTTGATCCTAGTTTTCTTTCTCTTCTCTCATTTTTCCTCTTTCTCTTCAGAATGACTTGTTTAGATATTTCTGCAAGTTATTGCCAGAAGAATTCAATATATAAAACTCCATTTTCTAACACAATTTTTAGTTTTGCTCTTCTTTTGACATCATAGACATTGTTATCATTTAATGGATAGATTGGTTCAAACCCTGGAGTCAAGGGTTTTTCTGTCTTCTTGCCTCCTGACAAAAACCAGTACCTATAATTGATTAGACTTGGAGTATATTACAATTTTTCTTCTTGAGCAGGTAGCCAGTTTCATCCTAGATTCCCTATCTCAAACTTTGTGTTTAACTGTGCTCTCTCACCTCCTGTGGAGACCTTTTGTGTCCCATTAATGCTGTAAAGTCAATATCATGAGCACCACTGCCTGTTCTTTACAAGCAGACCAGCATAACTACTGGCTCTGCTTTACTCTCCCTTTTATTTCTCATTTAGTTGTTGACCTTGGCTTTGTTTTAGCCCAATTAGATCTTTTTGTTTCTATCCAGTTTTAAATTTATCATTGGTATATATTGGGAGCAGAACATGTACATCAAAACAAGAACTCCTTACACTGAATAGAAGTCCCACTACATGAAATTTTAGGTTTTCTATATCAGTTAATTAGCAGTCATTCCTGAAGATTTAATACAAATTTCTGGTTCAAGTAAAATCATCCAAAATCAAATTAACCTAGCTTCTGACATCTAATGTCTCTTTGAAACCCAGGTTTCAAGAAATTCTATTCTTATTATTCCATTTCTTTTTCATTGCAACAATTGAGGCTTAGACAGGCAAGGTGGTTTTTAAAAGATCATACAGATCTTGCTTCACAAAGACTAAAGGAAATCTTGGCTTCCCTAGGTGGGCTCATGTGGTATCATATCAATCCATATCCAGTGACATTTAAGACAGAATTGAGTATTGCAGGACAAAAGAAAACAGCATCTGGTTAATAATGTCCCTGTAATTCTTGAGTATAGGGCAAAAAGATCTATATTCTGGTGAATTCTCTCTTTAAAGAGGTGAAAGATATGAAGTATTGAATACTAAAAAACACTTTAAATCCTATAATATTTGTAGCCACAATATACAAGAGATTTTCTGTTTTTAGTTATGTGCAGAATTTGAGATGAGAAAAAATTCAAACCAAAAGTTGTTTGGTGCATAAAATATTCACAGAATATTTAGAATGGCTGAGGAAACCAAAACAGGTATTGAAATTCATGTATTGATTAAGTTTAACTGTGTGCATGTGTGTGTGTGTGTTGTGTGCATGTGTCTTAATTAAGTTGTAGTTACGGTTTTGAATTCATCTAAGTTTGCTTTTTATGCCATACCCAAAAAGAGCCTTTTTACTATGCTGTTTTCAAATGTCTCTAAAGTTGCAAGGCTTTCATGGAAATTCTGTAATTCTGCTTGTAAGAAATAAATGCATTATGAGAAAAATTATAAAATTTCAGAAATATGCTTAAAAAGTAATCGTAATTTTAAAAGTTCAAATGTATTAGACAAAAATAATTGTCTTTAAAATTGACTCCAGGATATTCTATAAATCATTTTTATATAATTATTTGGTTTCTCTTTTCTACATCAAAAAGAAAGCTTAGGCATTGCAAATGAAATAAATGAGTTACCCAAAATAACCTAGTTGCCATGTCTACATAGAGCAGAGTGACTGGCAATATTGGTGAAATGTGGGTGGTAGACTCAGCTAATCTAGAATATTCTAGCCAACACTTTATTTTTCTTAATGCCTTCTCATTTGCTTTGGTAAAAATGGAAACAGAAGGGCAGAGCTTGATGATGGTGATGATTAAAATTCAATTAAGTGTTTAGTTATTATTTATACTGTTTTAGTACTGCTCAGGATACTCTTGGAAAATTTGGAAGCACAAAAACTGCTGGTTTTCTTTGAGTTTATATTTTATCATCACTCTATGAAAATTTCAGTAGGAAAACAAAAACTTTTATTTGCATAGAAATTTATGGAATATTATTAATACTTTGAGTATATGTTATATACCTGTCCTATTTTTCTAAGGGCAGAACAATGTCCTGAACCCTGAGCGGGTGCTTAATAAACATGATTAATTGTTTGTGTAAGTATCTGTGCTGTCACTTATGTTGCTCCTTCTGCTTAAAATTTCCTTCTCATTTTAGTCAGCTTAGAAAATGTCTAATTAACTTTTGACACTCAGATACTATTATTAATCTCTCCCTCAGACAACACTGGCTTCTTTTTTTCCCCAGTTAATCATAAATGTCTCCACTGGAGAAAACATTCTATGCAGACAAAGGCCATCTCCTCCACTGTTAGTTACTTCCACATCATGGATATTGGCACAGTAGATTGCCGTTAATAGAGAGTTTAGTCATAAAAATATCCTTTCTCCTTGACCCTGCCTTTATGAGTCCTGTGTAAAGACATGTTGATTAAGCATTATCTGTATACTCAGATTTAAGTAGTAATTTTTAAAATGATGCATGATTGAGGAAGCCAAAACAGATATTAAATTTCATTGGTTTGGCATTTAAAAATATATATACACATAACTATAACTTTGATAATTATGAGATTAAATACAAGATAAGTAAAAATTGCATACAGAGTTGGGTGTGGTGGTGTACACCTGTAATACCAGTGGCTCAAGGGGCTGAGACAAGAGGATAGGAGTTCACAGCCAGCCTTAGCAAAAAACGCTAACCAACTCAGTGAGACTCTGTCTCTAAATGAAATATAAAATAGGACTGGTGATGTGGCTCAGTGATCCAGTGCCCCCAAATTCAATCCCTAGTATCCTCCCAAAAAATTGCATACAGAAAAATATATCTATATATCTAAAAGTAATTGCATAAACTGTGCTCCTATAGAATTTGAAGGTAAATTTATATGAAATGATTTTTATCAAGTGCGGCCTTGGGGATTTAGTTTTTAAAAAATGCATATGATTCTTAATTATTCATTCTTTATAAACAACATGTTTTTTCATTTGTAAATGTATATATGTGTATACTTACATAAATGTGTGTATGTCATATACAAATTAGTAAAAGAAGACATTGTATATATCTGTCATGCAATGTTGAATGTTTCCTTTTTTTTAACATTAGAAAGTCCATAATTTAAGAAATTATATCAGAAGACTCAGCTGAACTTAAGTATGTAGTGATTATTCATTCTTAGAAAAGTCATAGAACACTCTTTTTCATCATCTAATCAATTGCCAGGATTATATATAGGACTCAATGTATACAGTCAATATTCATAAAATGTTATTGTTATATTTACTGGTATTTTTTGCCATATCATTGATAATCATAAATGAAAAATTGAGATAATTTATTTTAAGCATAGTTTATTGCTATATTAAGATGATAGGTATTTTAGAAAAGCCACTAAGATTCTGTTTCTGCCAAGTACATTTTTTTTTTTTTTTTGGTACTGGGGATTGAACTCAGGGGCACTCAACCACTGAGCCACATCCCCAGCCCTATTTTGTGTTTTATGTAGAGACAGAGTCTCACTGAGTTGTTTAGAGCCTTGCCGTTGCTGAGGCTGGTTTTGAACTCGCGATTCTCCTGTCTCAGCTTCCCTAAGTGCTGGGATTACAGGCTTGAGCCACCGCGCCCGGCTACATATTTCTAATAATTACAAAAATTACTTTCTTTTTTAAAACTTTTTATTTGTTTTAATTAGTCATACATGGTAGTAGAATGCACTTTGATACATCATATATAATGAAGAATAATTTCTCATTCTTCTGGTTGTGCATGATGTAGAATCACACAGGTCTTATAGTTATATATGTAAATAGGATAATAATGTCTGATTCATTCTACTATCCTTCTTACCTTCTCCCTCCTCTCACTCCCCTCTACTTAATGTAAAGAAACTCTATTCTTTCTTAGCCACCCCCCATTATGAATTAGCATCTGCATATCAGAGAAAACATTTCACT
Organism: Geosciurus inauris; assembly: GCA_004024805.1. Lineage (NCBI taxonomy): Eukaryota > Metazoa > Chordata > Mammalia > Rodentia > Sciuridae > Geosciurus > Geosciurus inauris. Next base: position 14,374 of record PVHX01002166.1, on the reverse strand, counting down.
TTTGGTTTTCAGATTTGGCTTATTTCACTTCACATAATATTCTCCAACTCCATCTATTCACTGGCAAATAATGCCATAATTTCATTCTTCTTTAAGGCTGAGTAATATTCCATCACACACACACACACACACACAAACACACACATATATATACACCCCCCCACGCACATATATATATGTGTGTGTGTGTGTGTCTGTGTGTGTATAACTTTTTTTTTTAATCCATTCATCTGTTGAAGGGCACTTAATTTGGTTCCATAGTTTAGCTACTGTGAATTGTGCTGCAATAAATATTGATGTGGCTGCATCACTGTAATATGCTGATTTTAAGTCCTTTGAGTATAAACTGAGAAGTTGGATAGCTGGGTCAAATGGTGGTTCCATTCCATGTTTTCTGAGGAATCTCCATGCTGCTTTCCACAGTGGTTGTGCCAGTTTGCATTCCCACCAGCAATGTATGAGTATACCATTTTCCCCACATCCTCACCAACATTTATTGTTTCTTGTATTCTTGATAATTACCAGTCTGACTGGGGTGAGTTGAAATCTTAGATTAGTTGTGATTTGCATTTCTTTAATTGCTAAAGATGTTGAACATTTTTTCACATATTTGTTTATATACTGTATTTCTTCTTCTGTGAATATCTGTTTAGTTCTTAGCCCATTTATTGACTGGGTTATTTTTTTTTCTGGTGTTAAGTTTTTGCATTCTTTATATATCATAAAGATTAATGCATTATCTGGAGTACATGAGGTTAAGGTTTTCTCCCATTCTGTAGGCTCTCTCTTCACATTATTGGTTATTTCCTTTGCTGAGAAGGACCTTTTTATTTTGAATCCATGCCATTTATGGATTCTTTATTTTACTTCTTGCACTTTAGGAATCTTGTTAAAGAAGTCAAATCCTAAGCTGACATGGTGAAGGTTTGTGCCTACCTTTTCTTCTATTAGATGCAGGGTCTCTGGTCTAGTGCCTAAGTCTTTGATCCATTTTGAGTTGAGTTTTGCGTAGGATGAGAGATATGGATTTAATTGCATTTTGTTACATGTGGATTTGTGATTTTCCCAGCACCATTTATTGAATAAGCTATCTTTTCTCCAATGTATGTTTTTTTTCTCATATGAGATAACTGTATTTATGTGCGTTTGTCTCGATGTCTTCTGTTCTGTACCATTGGTCTACATGTCTGTTTGGTGCCAATACCATGCCATTTTTGTTACTATGGCTCTGTAGTATAGTTTACGGTCTGGTATTGTGATCCCTTCTGCTTTAGTCCTCTTGCTAAGGATTCCTTTGGCTATTACGGGTTTTTAATGTTTTCCAAATGAATTTCATGTTTGCTTTTTATAGCTCTTTGAAGAATATTGTTGGGATTTTAATTTAAATTGCATTAAATCTGTATAATGCTTTTAGTAGTATGGCCATTTTAACAATATTAATTCTGCCTATCTAGGAGCATGGGAGGTGTTTCTACCTTCTATGGTCTTTGTCAATTTCTTTTGTTAGTGTTCTATAATTTTCATTGTAGAGATCTATTACCTCTTTTATTAGATTGATTCCCAAATATTTTATATATTTTTTAAACTACTGGGAATGGGGTAGTTTTCCTAATTTATTTTCAGTAGATTTGTCACTTATGTATAAGGATGTGTTTGATTTATGGGTGTTGATTTTATAACCTGCTACTTTGCTGAATTTATTTATGAGTTTTGGAAGTTTTCTGGTGGAATTTTTTGATTTTTCTGAATATAGAATCACATCATTGGCAAATAGTGATAGTATGAGTTTTTCTTTTCCTATTTGTATCCCTTTAATTTCTTTCTCCTGTCTAATTTCTCTGGCTAGAGTTTCAAGAGTTATGTTGAATAGAAGTGATGAAATAGGGTATTCTTGTCTTGTTCCAGTTTTTAGAGGGAATGCTTTCAATTATTCTCCATTTAGAATTATGTTGGCCTTGAGTTTAACATATGTAGCTTTTACATGTTGAGGTATGTTCCTAATATTCCTATTTTTTCTAGTGTTTTGAACATGAAGAGGTGCTGTGTCAAATGCTTTTTCTAAATCTATTGAGATGATTGTATGACTCTTGTTTTTAAATCTATTGATGTGACTAATTATGTTTATTGATTTCTGTATGTTGAGCCCACCTTGCAACCCTAGGATGAACCCTACTTGATCATGGTGCATTAACTTTTTAATGTTTTTGTATGCAGTTTGCCAGAATTTGATTGAGAATTTTTGTGTCTGTGTTCATCATGGATATTGGTCTGAAGTTTTCTTTTTTTGATGTGTCTTTGTCTGGTTTTGGTATCATGGAGATACTAGCTTCATAGAATAAGATTGGAAGTTTTCTCTTCTTTTCTATTTCATGGAATATTTTGAAGAGTATTGGTATTAAGTATTCTTTGAAGGTCTTGTAGAATTTGGCCAAGAATCCATCTGGTCCTGGGATTTTCTTGATTTGGTAGGTTTTGATGGTGTTTTCTATTTCATTACTTGTAATTGATCCATTTAAATTGTGTATGTCCTCCTGATTCAATTTGGATAGGTCCTATGGCTCTAGAAATTTGTCAGTGCCTTCAAGTTTTTATTTTTTTCTTTTATTGGAGTATCAATTTTCAAAATAGTTTCTAATTACTTTCTGTATTTCAGTCATATGTCTATAATGATAGTTCCTTTTTCATCACATATTTTAGTAATTTGAGTCTTCTCTTTTTCTCTTTGTTAGAGTTGTTAGGGCATTATCAATTTTATTTATTTCTTACTTATTTACTTATTATTTATTTATTTACTTACTTATTTATTTATTGTGGTCCTGGGGATTGAACCCAGAGCCTTCTGCATGCAAGGCAAGTACTTTACCAACTGAGCTATATCCCCACCTCTTTATTTATTTTTTCAAAGAAGGAACTTTTTGTTTTGTATATTTTGTTTCAGTTGTTTCTTTTGTTTCAATTTCATTGATTTCAGCTCTGATTTTAATTATTTCTTGTCTTCTACTCTTTTTGTTGTTGATTTTTTTCTTCTTTCTCTAGGGCTTTGAAATGTAGTGTCAGGTCATTTATTTGTTGACTTTTTATTCTTTTAATGAATGAGCTGAATGCAAAGAACTTTCCTCTTAGAACTGCCTTCATGGTTTTCCCAGAGATTTTGATATGTTGTATCACTATTTTCATTTACCTCTAAGTATTTTTTTTTGGTTCCTTTCTGATTTCTTGTTATTCTTTTATCACTCAATAGTGTCTTAGTTAATCTACAGGTGTCACAGTAGCTTCTAGTTTTTATTCTGTCATTGATTTTTAATTTTATTCAATTATGATATGATATCATATAATATCTCTATTCTTTTGTATTTGCTAAGATTTGCTTCGTGGCACACCATGTAGTCTATTTAGGATTCATGTGCTGATGAGAAGAAAGTGTATTCACTCATTGATGAATGAAATATTCTATATATATCTGTTAAGTCTAAATTATTGATTGTGTTATTTAAATCTAGAGTTTCTTTGGCAGTTTTTGTTTGGAAGATCTATCAAGTGGTGAGAGAGGTGTGTTAAAGTCACTCAGTATTATTGTGTTGTGGTCTATTTGATTCTTGAAGTCGAAGAAGGTTTGTTTGGTGTACATAGGTGCTCCATTGTTTTGGTCATAAGTATTTATGATTGGTATGACTTGTTGATGTATAATTCCCTTAAGCAGTATAAAATCTTCTTTGTCTATTCTGATTAACTGTGGCTTGAAGTCCACCTTATCTGTTATGAGGCTAGAACCCCCTGCTTGTTTATGTGATCCATGTGAGTTATATGTTTTTTTCCCGTCCTTTCACCTTCAGTCTGTGGATGTTTCTATTATGTGAGTCTCTTGGAGATGGCATATTGTTGGGCCTTATTTTTTAATCCTATCTGTTGGCCTATGTCTTTTGATTGATGAATTTAGGCCATTAATATTCAAGGTTATTACTGAGATATGATGTGTGTTCCCAGGCATTTTGGTTTATTTCTGGTTTTTAATTTGACTTTTTTTCTCTTTTGACAATTCTTTTAGCATTATTTCTGTCTTTGCTGGTTTTTACTTATTTTTGCTCACTTCATCCTCATGGAATATTTTGTTGAAAATGTTCTGTATTGCATGCTTTATACTTGTGAATTCTTTCATCTTCTGTTTATCATAGAAGGTTTACATTTCATCTTCAATTCTGAAACTCAATTTTGCTGGACATAAAATTCTTAGTTGGTATTCATTTTCTCTCATAACTTTAAATATATTATTACAGGACTTCCTAGCTTTGAGAGTCTGAGTTGAGAAATTGATTGAGATGCAAATTGGTTTCCTCCATACATACTTTGATTTATTTTTTCCCTTGCAGTCTTTAAGATTTTTTTCTTTATTCTCTGTGTTAGTCATTCTCATTATAATGTATCTTGGTGTTGATCTGTCATAATTTTGTAACTTTGGGGTTCAGTAAGCCTCCTGTATTTGATTTTCCATCCCATTTTTTAGGTTTGGGAAGTTTCCTGATATCATCTCATTGAAAAGGCTGTGCATGCCTTTGGTTTGTATATCCACTCCTTAATATACCCCATTAACCCTTAAATTTGGTCTTTTCATGTTATCCCATAATTCTTGGATGTTCTGTTCATGGTTTCCTACCATCGTCTCCACATGATCAAAACTGTTTTCAAGATTATATATTTTGTCTTCACTATCTGAGGTCTTCCAAGTGGTCTAGCCTATTTGTTATGCTTTCTATTGAATTTATAATTTGGTTTATTGATTCTTTCATTTCAAGGATTTCTGCTTTTTTTCACAATCTCTCTTTATTGAAGTGATCTTTCACTTTTGTTGTTTTTTCTTATACTATCCTTTATTTCACAGATCAGTGTAACCATGCACATTTTAAACTCCTCTGACATTTCCTCTACTGTAATATTAGTACTTTCTGTCATTGAAGCATCTTGGTTTGTTTGAGAAATTTATTCTCTTGTTTTTTCATGTTGTTTTTATGTTTTCAATCTAGCAGTATGGACCTAAGGCAACACAAATTCTAGCCTGAAGACCTCTAGTGTCCTTAAAGGTTTCCAGCATCCTGCCTTCAACGGGGGAAACCAACATCTACAGAACCCATTGCAAATATCACACGACACCAAAACCACCAGATCCTATCAAGACTTTCACAGTTTTATTGCAAGAAACAGAAACAACAAGTTCAATTACTGTTCACACTATACACAACAAAGGTGCTAAAAGGGTTCACAATTCCAAATGTTGGATAAAGAGAGAACGGAAGTGGTGTAGGACATGATGTTCATGAGGGAATAGGAGAGAAACCAGAAGCAAAAATCTATAATAAGAGTGGAAGAAGAATTGACAGTGACTGTTAGTGGGAGAAAAGATAGAGAATCCAGGAAAACATTCAAATGAGTGGAAAAATATATACAATTAAAAACTAAAAATATAAGAATACACAACAAAACTTCAAAATACCATCTAAACTCCACAGTCCTCAAAACACTGATGCATGAAAAATAGCTGGTCCCAAAAATAGTAAAGATGCTAGAGTAGAGGAAAAAAAAATTTAAAAACAAAAACAAACTGAAAAAGAAAAAAAACAAAAAAACCACACACTTAGTGGAAAACTGAATAATTGTTTGCTTCAGAGTTCAAAGTTTTCTCAGTCCTCTCTCTGATTCTTCATGGGATTGCCAGGCCCAGACTGGCCCACGCAGACCCAGTCACTATCCCACGCATTTGGATTTCAGATACCCCAAGCTTGGCTACACTGCAATCCCAAGATCTCCATACTGTTCCAATTTGCAGGGAGATCACCAGAGATGTGCTCACATAAAGGCGCTACACTGAAAAGAAGCTGCAAGATGGCAGTCACCAGCACTCCTAACACACAGTGTCCTTAAAGGTTTAAGGACTGTGCCTGGAAGACTCCAGGCACAGTCAACTCTGCAGGCACACCCACACTGGACCTCCAGTTCCCAGACCATGTCTCCAGAAGTGGCTGCATCCTGGGATGGCAGTGGGGACAAACCAGCTGATCCCTGGTCCCCCCAGGCACTGCCTGTCATCACAAGGCTGTGTGTAACCAAACCTGCAGGCACTCTGGTAGTGGACCTCTGGGCAGTGGCAGCAGTGGGTCAGCAGCAGGGCTTTCAACAGCAGCACCCAGAGAACTGGTTGGCGGCAGCAACACTGGTGGTAGTGGTGCCTGGAGAAAAGACCTGTATGTAATGGTAGGAGTGGCATGTGAGGCAGCAGAGCAGGCAGCAGCCGCACCTGTTGAGAAGACCTCCAGACACTGGCAGCAGCTGTGCAGAGAAAAGACCTAGTCCAGGGGAGCAGCAATGTCTGAGACAGTGACATAAGCTAAAGTCGCGCCCAGAGAAAAGATCAATAGTTACTTTCTTAACATTTTCTCAAATTTCTTCTTTAGAAATGAAAATATTGTCCATCACCCATCACCCATAACCTCAGAAATATAATTCTAAAACAATTTTTTCCAGCATTTTCTTTTTCCTTCAAATTATATAGCAGAATCTTATTTTCAGATTCTCTATTAGATAATAATAATTTAATTAGAAAACTCAAATCCTTAAATGAAGAGATGGAAATTAATAAGTGAATTTATATGCCACATGATTTTAAAAATGTCTTAAGAGAAATTAAAATACCATTTTTTTGGCCTTTAAAATTTTGTATTTGAGAATTTTGCCTTATTTGAGATATTAAAATCAGTTTGCCAAAAATGATTATCTTTATAAATCCAATTATAGTTTTATTGCACTATTAAGAAAAGGTAAAATAGGGACTTTCATGTATATTATTGAAAACAATGTTCTTAGGTTTAGAATATACAGATATAGTATTAAAGTGACAACTCATTTTCCATATCATCTCTTTGTAGAATATCTAACATAATTTTCCAAGGAAGAAGAAGTCATTCAAGATGACTATTAAGATCATTGAATATCATTTCCATATCATCATACTTTCAGAATTCACCACCTCAAAATTTAGTTGAGCCTATGTTGTTTTAACATCACAGTGGCATGTTACATTACTACTAAGTGTTTGTTTACTGTACATTTTTGGTGCCAGGGATTGAACATAGGGGTGCCCAATCACATCATCAGGAACTCACTAAATTGCTGAGCCTGGCCTTGAACTTGTGAACCTCATGCCTCAGCCTCACGATTCTCTAGGATTACAGGTGTGTGTCACCCCCTGGTTTATTCACTGTATTTTTATATCTTTGACTACTCAGACAGCTTTTGTCAATAGTTATAGAAAACTCAAAACGACTTAAAAATCAGAAATCTGGTTAGCTCAGACAACATGAATTTCAAATATAGAATGGCTTTGTTTGGGCTTAATCTAACCAATGTGGTCACATTTCTCTTCAATTTACTAGGCTTCTTCCTCTTTTGTGTTCCTTATCATTCTGGTAGAAAAATGGTTCAAGGTTTTCTAAGCTTTTCATTTGCATAAATTAATATCTAGCAAATTAAGACCAACTTCTTTCTCCTTGTCCTTTTTTTTTTTTTGGTACCAGGGATTGAACTCAGGGGTACTCGACCACTGAGCCACATCCCTGGCCCTATTTTGTATTTTATTTAGAGACAGAGTCTCACTGATTTGCTTAACGCCTCCTTGTTGCAGAGACTAGCTTTGAACTTGCGATTCTTCTGTCTTAGCCTCCCAAAGTTCTGGGATTACAGGCGTGTGCCACTGTGCCCAGATTTTTTTTTTCTTTAACCAGTGAGGATGTTTATCCATAAGTCTTCAGTATATTAGTACACTTCTCTTTGCCTATTATTAACCCAAATGAGGTCACAGGAACATTTGTGAATTAGCATTAAGCTTTAGTTTGTTTCTGACAGATCATTACCAAAGGAAATGACTGAGCATAATTGTATTTGAATAAGGATATGTCTCATGAGCTTGGAACAATTTACCAAAGTGTCCATCAGAAGACTTACAATGTTATTGGGAATGACAAAGATAATAATATCTTACACAAGTAGTTAACTGTTAATAAGCTATTTCCACATACATCTGCTTACACTAGAAAACTGTAGTTGCCTCACACACATGTATGTCCACTCTTCCAACCTTATGTTCGCTATTGGAGTTATATCAAAAATAATAGTCTTTTGAATACCTTGGAACTCTCAAGATGTAGTGATGTATTTCAGCAAATTCCAGACATTGATAGAAAATTATTTCTGTATTTACTGAAAAATAGCTAAAGGAGAAAAGTTAATCTATGATTTTTAAAATCCTTTTATGTTATAAAAAATATAGTAATTCATGTAATACTTTTTTTTTTTACAAAAAGTCCACTCTTCCAATTTTCTAACACGAAGACTCTGTATGAAGACTGAAGCAGAGCTTATGTAATCATTAGAGCCATGTGAAGATTATGACCGATTTCTCTACTATTCATTGGGTTTCTAGATATACTTAGATTGTCAAAATTATGTAGTTTTCCAGCTTTATGGATTGTGGTTTTTAATAAATTTTTTAGAAATCTCACTTTATTGTTTATTCTTTTGATGTATGCTTTTTATTTTTTACTGAAAATATAAATTGTTTGAATTATTGCCATAAACAAATATCTATTTTGCTTGGTTATTTTGTAATAATAATAAATGTATTAAGAGAGGTAAACTCTACTCTTGCAATCTAACACAAAAGTTATCCACTTTTTAGGCAAAATTAATGTTGTCAAAAAGGCCATACTACCCAAATCACCATACAGATTTAAGGAATTCCTATTAAGGTTCCGGTGACTTTCCTCATAGAAAAAGCAGTCATGAAATGCAGTTGGAAAAATAAGAGGCCCAGAAAAGCCAAAGCAATTCTGAGCAAGAAAAGTGCAGCAGGAAGCATCAAATACCATAACTTAAATTATTCTACAGAGCTGTAATAACAAAAACAGCATGATATTGTCACCAAAACAAACATGAAGACCAAACGTGAAGACATAGAGACAAGCCCACGTAAATACAATTATTTCAAACTTGACAAAGACACCATAAACATACATTGGAGAAAAGATAACCTCTTCAACAAATGGTGCTAGGAAAACTGGAAATCATATGTTGCAAAATGAAATTGGACCCTATGTCTCCCCCTGCACAAAACTCAACTCAAAATGCATCGAAGACCTAGGAATTAGCCCAGAGGCCCTGTGCCTACTAGAAGAAAAAGTAAGACTAAATCTCCATCATGTCAGCTTAGGAACCCAATTATTCAACAAGACCCCTAAAGTGCAAGAAGTAAAATTAACAATAAATGGGATGATATCAAACTAAAAACCTTCCTTCACAGCAAAGGAAACAATCAAGAACATGAAAAGAGAACCTATGGAATGGGAGGAAATCTTTACCACATGCATATCAGATAGAGCACTAATCTCCAGAATATACAAGGAACTCAAAAAACTTAACATCAAAAAACCAAATAACCCAATCAATTAATTGGCAAAATAACTGAACAGATACTTCACAGAAGAAATACAGTCAACAAATATATGAAAAAATGTTCAACATCTGTAGCAATTAGAGAAATACAAACTAAAACTACACTGAGGTTTCATCTCACTTCAGTCAGAATGACAATTATCAAGAATACAAGTAATAATAAATGTTGGTGAGGATGTGGGGGAAAAGGTTTAATTATACATTGCTGGTGGAGATGCAAATTGGTGCAACCACTATGGATAGCAGCATGGAGATTCCTCAGAAAACTTGACATGAAACCACCATTAGACCCAGTTATCCTACTCCTTGGTACATACTCAAAGGACTTAAAATCAGTATAGTATAGTGACATGGCCACATCAATATTTATAGCAGCTCAATTCACAATAGCTAAGGTATGGAACCAATCTATGTGCCCTTCAACAGATGAAAGGATAAGAAAATGTGGTTCATATACATAATGAATATTACTCAGCTGTAAAGAAGAATGAAATTATGGCATTTGCAGGTAAATGGATGGAACTAAAGACTGTCATGCTATGTGAAATAAGCCAATCCCCAAAAACCAAAGGCTGAATGTTCTCTCTGATTTGCAGATGCTGACTCAAAATAGGTTTTAGGGAAGGGAGAAGGAGAGTTTTACTGGATTGGACAAGGGGAGTGGGGGGAAGGAAGGGGAAATGGGAATGGGAAAGACAGTAGAATGAATTGGACATAACTTTCCTATGTTCATATATGAATATACAACCAGTGTAACTCCACATCATGAATAACCACAAAAATGTGAAGTTGTACTCCATGTGTGACATGTCAAAATACATTCTACAGTCACATATAATTAAAAAGAGCAAATTAAAAATGTTTTAAAGACATAATCCACCTTCAAAGTTTTAGAAACATCAATTAATTCTATGCACTAATGTCTCATGATTAAAAACAACAAAATCAATAAACCTCTTAGCAACCATAAACCTCTTGCATTTGTTCCAAATAATTTGACTATGTATAGAAACTTAAAATCAGTCTAATATTCAAGCAGAAAATCTGCATTATTTCTGGATGGAAGAGAAAGACCAAAGGAGTAGAAAAATGTCATTAAAAATTCAGTGAAAAATATGTCTTAAAGAATGGGTATAGTGGATTCTTGTGTTGTTTATCTGACGAACAATATGCAATTGTCCAGTCAAAGCCTCACGTGTTGTAGACTAAAAGAAAGAGAAAATATTTGGCAATTTAATGGGCACAAGTATTCTTAATATGCATAATTATTCTCGTGCTGTGCTGTGTTAGCAAACATGTAGTAACATGTGCATTGATGGGCAATACTATCTGTAAGGACGTAAGTCAACACCGTTGCTTCCTCTTAATTGTGTCGAACCATATGTTTGACGTGAAAATTGGGAGTACATTTGCTAATGATACCGTTCTATTTCCTGTTCTCAGAGGGAAGAAGTAGAGTTTCTGGGTAGATTCTCTTCTGTTTCTCTTAGGGTACTTACTAGGAAATGGATGCAATTATGGCTAACTTGGAAAGTTGATTATATCTCCAACCGCTCATTCTGGCATTTATGAAACATTTTACCCTGGTAGCTGCTTCTTTTTGTGGCCTGCTTTGTTGCCACATCTGTCAGCTCCCCTGGAACACAGCTGTCTTTTTTCCATACAATATATGATTGTCATCACCTTGCCCAAATATTTTTCGTTGTAATCTATACATTTCACAGTAGAATGTTTATAAATTCTCTAAGTGATATAGGTGTCTGCATGCTTGTGATTTCCAGCATCAATATTTCTTTGGAACTGGTCACCTATGGTGTTTTTAAGCACTGTAGTTAAAGCTAAATCAAATAAAAATGAAATAATTTGAAGTTACATACAGGTAACTGTATGATTTTCAAGACAAATACATGCATTATTCTTTTGTAGGCATTCTTAAATAAAATCTATACCATAACTTAATAGGGGAACATCTATATATATCCATATTCAAAATTATAATATAGTTTTGAAAAATATGTGGCTATACTTGGTACTCTATCCTTAGTTATTGGATGCATAAAAAGAGAGATGGATGCATCACCACTAATACCAATAACACTTTTGGACTTTTCCTATAATTAGAACATTTATTGTCCACTATTTAGTTAGTTAGTTAGTCTTGTACTTTTGGCGTTTTTGCCCTTGCTGCTTCTTTGAAACATCTTTTGCTCTGTTTACATAATAAGCTCAGAGTTTTCTGTTAACATTGTGTGTAAGATATATTAGGATGCATCTTTTCTGAAATTATCCTTGTACTTCATTGTAAATAAGTACAACTTTGTTTTCTGTTTATATTCTGCCATTAGTGTTCTTTTGCTCAGTTTCATTGAATAATCATAGCTCAAAAGTTACATAAAACTACAAATCCCTGAGCTCATGCATTTGAGTACTAATACTCCATTCCTTGCCTCTGTGCCCCATAGAGAAGCCTTTGACCAACAGGTTTCCGGCGTCTGCCTTGATGACTCATAATTGCTACTGAATATTACTTTGGTTTTACTATGTAAAATGCTGTTAAATTATGAAAAGATGTGAGGATGATGGGATTTGAAGTATATTTTCATTTATTTCATCATTTTACTAGAGAAAACTCACAGAAACATGATAAGTAATAAGTCCCATGGAATACAGAGTAGAAAATGAGCATGCCATGTCTTAAAGAAGATATAAACAGAACTCTAGGGAGGTAGAAGGGGACAAACTCTGAGTCTAGTTAATATCTATTAATGACATATGATATATTGATATATTGTACTAAAAATTAGTCCTTATGATTTTGCTAATATGTATATTTTAAAAACTGAGATAATCCAATAAAAAGTTGACTGGATAAGATTATGAGATTTTAAATCAACAAAAAGACCAAATTGTTAAAAGAAAAATCATCTTTGGGATAAATCATGTAATTATGATCCATTGCATTTTACAAAAATAATTGATGGAACCAATTTTACTGTTATATCAAGCAGGTAAAATGGATTAAAACCACCAAGAAGAGAAATAAAAGCATCCATATCAGCCAATAAATAAAGTAAGTGCAGATACTGAATAGTGGACAGAAATGCCTCAAGTAAAGTTGCTAATATTCTGCCTCCCAAGAACTTGTTTTTATACTATCTTCAAATGATGGAATAAATCTGAATAAGCCAATTTCATTTGTACCACCAGGGTCTGATAAATTTTGCTGCTGCAACTGTGAATCAAAATTCAGTTAGGAGGAAAACAATGTAAAAGGGATGATGATAGCCTCTGCATAAACTATAGAAAATGGATTAAAATAAAACAAAAAATAATAATAATGAGCCATCAATTTGATTATTAAGCAACAAACATAAGCATGATTACAGGTTACAAAAAAGGACAAAATCAAATTCATTTTCTCCCATTTGCTAACCATGAGAATAAAACTTCCATAATTAGAAAGGAAACCTGTGCATACAAATTCTCAGACACATAACAATGACTGTATTGGCACAACTCACCACATGGACTGGGTGTGCATGCACACACACATGCTCACACACAGGTACAAGCATAAAATAATTATTTTATTGTTGTTTCAGTTTCTGTGAAATAAAAACTTGCAAAATCCAAACATTCTACCCAAACCCTGAGTGTTGTTCCAAAACCTGATTCATATCCTACTTTCCAATGAATCTCCCTTTATCAGGGCAACTTTTTCTAGTCGTCCGGTATCTCAGATTATCCTTTCAATTTCCCTGCTAGCTATAATACATCACCTTTATATCTCTGTTGTTTCATAATCTATTGTTTCATCCCCAGACATTAAGTTTTAGTGAAAAGGGCTATGTCATGTGTGTCTTCTATATCTTCCCACAGGACCTCCACTTCCCTGAAAATGATAGCAAGTGGAAACAAGGAAATATGTGTTCATTTGTGAGTTATCAATTATTCGATAAATCTATAGTTATACAAAGTTCATATTTCAGTTATTTATAGATAGGTAATATTTCAGTTATATTAGCATAATGCTAAAAGCTTGGATACATAACTTGACCATGAAATCTCAAGTAACTTACAATCAATCACAAAGTACAGACAGGATTATTCCTTTGCAGAACTGTAGATATCTTTGCTATTAACACGTATTAAAACCAAAACCCTAACATCCTGTGGCTAATTTCTGATTATTAAATTAATGGTGGTGATCTTTTCCACCTATAAAAGGAGTAATTATGGGGGTACAGTGAACTTCCTTCTTCTCTCAGCTTTAAAATCTTACTGCCATATGTTTACCACGAAAAAATTTAAAAAGTGTACCTAACTTTGTAGACAGTGTTAGGGTGAAATCTAAATAAATAGTTCCACGGATAACACCATCAACACTATTTGAAAGCTCAGGGGAGAATTTTTCTACACTAATCTTTCTTCATAGTTGTATATAGTGTTTAACTTATATCTTAACATGCTGTTTAGCTCAAAATTATTATATAAAATTGCTACCACACTAAATTTTATTCAGTAATTCTCTTCCACTTTTAAATTCTCACTTCTATTGTTTTCATATAAAAATATCTTAATTTTTTGTTTCTCCTTTTTCGTGTCTATTGCCCTTCTACCTTCTTTCCTTTCTTTGTTTTCCTTTCTTTTTACCACTATATGTTCTAAACTGTTTAATATCCACCATTTGAGCCTGCTATCCCACTCCTAGGTCTATACCCAAAAGTCTTAAAAACAGCATACTACAGTGCTGCAGCCACTTCAATGTTTATAGCAGCTCAATTCACAATAGCTAAACTGTGGAACCAACCTAGATGCCCTTCGATAGATGACTGGATAAAGAAACTGTGGTATATATACACAATGGAATATTACTCAG
>PVHX01002165.1:115395-176473 GCA_004024805.1 Geosciurus inauris | reverse complement strand
CTACATTCTGGAAGCAAATTTTTGCCACACACACATCAGATAGAGCACTGATCTCCAGGATATATAAAGAACCCAAAAACCTTAACACCAAAAAAACAAACAACCCAATCAGTAAATGGGTTAAGGAACTGAATAGAAACCTCTCAGAAGAAGATATACAATCAATAAACAAATATATGAAGAAATGTTCAACATCTCTAGCCATTAGAGAAATGCAAATCAAAACTACTCTCAGATTTCATCTCACCCCAGTCAGAATGGCAGCTATCCAAAATACAAGCAGCAACAAGTGCTGGCGAGGATGTGGTAAAAAAGGTACACTCAAACATTGCTGGTGGTACTGCAAACTGGGGAAATCTGGAAAGAAGTATGGAGATTCCAAATACACATGGCAGCTACTTCACAAGGTGGCCCGTGGCCATCCCTCTGGCTGAACAGAATCTATTTTTCACTCTCTACTGAATTACCAAATCTTTGTCATGAAAACAAAGCAAAACAGAGTTTAATAACTTTAACTCCTATGATAGACTGAATAGTTATGCCCTTCCCAAATTCATATGATCAAATCCTGAACCCCAAAGTGATGGTAATAGAAGGTGGAGCCTTTGGAAGGTGGTGGAGCCCTCAGAAGAGAGCTTAGGCCCCAAAGAAGTCCTTCACCCCTTTCATCATGTGAAGTTACAGTGGGAAGAAGACCACCTATGAAACAGACTGGTGGCTTGCCTTGTTCTGGAACTCCCAGCATCCAGAACCATTTAGACATCTATGATGTTTCACCATAGCAGCCCAAAGACACCAAGATAACCCCATTCCCCCATAGATACTGGGCCATCCCTTTGCTTCCCTTAGTGGAAAGCTCCTCAAAGAAGTTGTCTATTCTCAGTGTCTCCAATTCCTCTCCCTCAACTCTTCTCAAACCAACTCTAAACAGGCTTTCAGCCCATAACTTCACCGAAACTGCAATCTGAACTACATGTTGCTAAATCCAGGGGCCAGTTCTCCATTGTCATCCTATTCAAGCTATCGGTAACATTGTGGGTAATACCTTTCTCCTTGATTAGTTTTCTTCGTTGGTTCATGAGACACTCCATTCTGTTGCTTTCTGTTACCCAAATGGCCACTCCTTCTGTATCTCTTCAACTAGTCCCTCTTCTACCCAGATGATGAATGTTGCAACGCCCAGGGCTTCAACCATGTTCTTTTTTTCCCCCTCTACTAATTCAATCTTACTAAAAGTCATGGATTTAAATGCCACACTTAAATACTGACAACTGCAAGTACGTTGGTCCATTTCACACCTTCTCCTAACCTCTAGCCTCATGAGCCAGCTGGATGTCCCCCCTTGGACATCTAATTGGCATCTCAAATTCCATGTATCTGCAACTAAACTTCCAATGTCCCCTGTACCCAGAAATCTGCTTTTCTCCATTGAAGTTGATGGCCAGTTGCTCAAAGCCAAAACCTTGGAGTCACCTTTGCTCCTTGCCTCCTCACACTTTCTACCCAATCCCGTAAAGAAACCCCGTATTCAAAATATAGTGGGATCAGACAACTTCTCCCCACCTCTAGTGCTCCCATGCTGGTTTGAATGCCATTGTCTCTCACTAGAATTATCACTACAGCTTCCAGATTCCATTTCTAATGGCTCCAGGGATGCTAGAATGATCTTTTTTAAACCATAGGGTGGTCACATCCCACCTTTTGTAAACCACTTGTGATGTCTCTTCATTGCAGAGAAAATTTAAAAAAGAAAAAGAAAATCTTAAAGCAGCCCAATAGTCCACTGCCATATGGCCCCAGATCCTCGGTCTCTAGTTACTCTTTCCATTCCAGCCACACTGTCCTTTGTACTTTTGAAGCCCAGACACAGTCTGCCTCAGGATCTTTGCTGTAGCTGTCCTTCTGCCTGGAGCACTCTCACATACATTTCGTTAACTCCCTGACCTCCTTCAAGTCTTCATACAAATGTCACCTTCTCAATGGGAATTATAATTCTTTGAAATAATTTCATTAATTGCAAATGATAAGTAAGGGCTAGGATCCAAGAAGCTCCGGTTATATATGAATTATCATTAAGTCTGGTAGGTATCTTTTCTTAATAAGTAAATTATTCCCATATACTGAATGTATACTTCATAAGGCAATAAAATATTCATAGATAAAATTAGTTGGTCTCTTATTTGTCATGAAACCCGAATGGTTAGTTGTAGAAGTTTTAGAAATTGCATTTCCCAAGGAACTCCTATCCCAACTCAAGGAATTGTTCTTTGCCCTAATCAACTTGTTCAAGTGGTATTGACCAGAACAACTTTCTCAAAATAATGAAGATATTCCAAATGATGTTTTAAAACCAGTTTGAAAAATCACTTTGATATGTGAATTGGAGGCATAAAAGATCATGTAAGGGAGGAAGAGTCTCTTTTTTTTTCTGAAATGAAATTTCCCAGGGGACTCTTAGGACACAGTGATAGGGACTGCCATCTGGTTTTCCATAGGTATCACTGTCCTGATTTAAGGGAGGAAAAGAGACGAAGAATGTCGTATATATGACTATAAAGAGAATAACCCCTTGACACTATTAACAGAACTTTTACAAATGAGAGACTGGGATCCAGATGTGTGGAAACTCCTAACCATCAACAATAATCTAAGGACCTTCCTTCTTTGGTTGCCAGTTAGAGTATAAAATAGTAATCTTCCAAACACAACATGGTCAGCTCGAGCCATCATATGGTTTATACAGATTTTCCTTTCTTCTTGTATCCAGGAATAGATCATCTTTAGGATATCTTCAATGTGTGTGTACATTTCTTGAAAAAGAAATAAATATATTCAAAGAGAATATATTGATTCTCACACATCCTTCTCAGAGCTCCAGGTGTGCCTGTATTATATAACCTTGGTTTTTCTAGTCAACCTTCTTGTGCAACAGTCACTTTGAATTTCATTTAATCTAAAAGCAAAAGTCTTTGCCAAGGAGAGATGATGAGTGGAACGTGGATGTGGCTACGTAGCTGCATAACTAACGACAATAACCAAAGTTAAACTGTTCCTTCTTCTAGGCATTCTTACTAGAATTTGACAGTAGTGCCTACAAATGTGAACTGTATTGGAGGAAAAATATATTTTTATCCCTTTCTTTGATTGTTAGTGAAACTGATCAGTTTTCCATGCTGTGAAATAGGTACAGTTTCACTGTTCAAAATCTTGTCAATACCCTATGCACATATTCAAATGAATTTTCATTTATATTTCTCTTGTTAGTACTTTCAATAAGTAAATAAATGCTTATTCTTAATTTATATTTGAGTTGATAAGTGAAAATGATATTATACATATTAATATTTATAGGTTTCAACATAAAATTTATATATATATAAATTATTTGTATAATGAATAAATATATACACACCCACACTTTGTGGAATATCTAATTAGTAGATTCACTACTTCACATATTTATGTTTTTATGATGAGAACATTTAAAATCTATAGCAATTTTCAAATTTATAATATATTGTTATTAACTATAGTCACCATAATGTACCACAGAATTCTTGAACATACTCATCTTATGGAACTGAAACTTTGTGTCTTTGGACCAACATCTCTCTAAGCATCTGGAAGCCATCTTGACACTCTCTGTTTCTAAGGAATCAACTTTTTTGGATTCCACATAGTAGTAAAATCATGTAGTGTTTGTCTTTGTGTGCCTGGCTAATTTCACTTAACATAATATCCTCCAGGTTCATCCATGTCAACACAGATGACAGATTGCCTTCCTCTCTAAAGCTGAACAATACCTCACAGTGGACATAGACCACATTTTCCTTATCCATTCATCCACTGATGGGCACTAAGCTCAACTACATGACTTGCAATCATGAATATTGCTGCAAGGAACAGAAGTGTGCAGATCTCTCTTCAACGTACTGATTTCACATCTTCTGGATATAGATGCAGTAATGGGGTTACTGGATCATGCAATGGTTCTATTTTTATTTTGTTTTTAGGAAGCTCCCTACTGTTTTCCCTAACAACTGCTCTCGTTTACATTCCCACCAATGGTGTGCAAGTGTGCCCTTTTCTCTGTATTCTTGCCAATATTTATTATTTTTAATCTTTTTCATAACAGCCATTCTAACAGGTATGGAGTAAAATTGTAATTTTAATTTATTTTTCCTTGACAATTAGTGACATGGAGCATTTTTTGTTTCATCTGTATTTTCTTATCAATTTATGCATATTTTATATAATAAAGAAACTGACCTTTATTTCTTGAGTATCTGAATTTGAAGTTCATCTGAATTTTCTTTATTTTTTGTATGAGTTTAAAATTTTTAATATGCTCCCTAATTTTTTAGAAATAACACTCCTCTAATTTTTTCTGTTGTTATCTATTCTGTGTGCATTTCCTGCCTTGCAATTTGTTAAATGTAAATCTCTTCTTTTCTCAGATTTAATTATGTTTAACTTCTTAATGCATCTGGGATTTGTTCTAATCCCTCTTGTGAATTAAGTTCTAAACTGCATTTTTAAAATAGCAATTAATTTTCCCAATATTTACCAAGCATTCTTCCCTTTCTCCATTGATTAATGATCCTGGCCAAATGGAGTTCACAGAACATGGAGTTGTACATCTGGGGACTGCACGGTCCTGATCTCAGCTACTTCATCCTTCTGGACTTTGGTTTGCTCATCTGTGAAGAGAGATGCTGGGATTTAACTGCCAGATTCTCTGGGAGCACCAAGTGGAAGTGTGCAGGCAGCATGCAGAGCAAAGTTGGGTATGTTCTTAGTACCACTGGGCAGTGTTGGTACTGATCTCATCCCCCTACGAGATGCAGCAATCCAAGCTCTGAGAGTGGTCCTCAACCCCTACGCCGTGTGGTCTTCCCCCCACTTCTCCCTGCTCTGGTTACATTCTGACTCATTCCTTCCCATGGTAGGATGGCACCTCCTCACTAGGCTATCTCTGGGCCATCCAGGTTCCCTCCTGCCTCATGACTTGACTCTTCCTCTTCCCTCTCCCTCCTTGGCTGTTTTCCCAGATTCACACTTGGCCTGCTTGCTCCCTTCTAGAAAGTCTTGGCTTGGCAGATAGCTCCTCATTGAGGCCTTCCCTGAGCACTATAAAATTAGACCTCCCCCAGCCTTCTCTCTCTTCCTTTTTTTTTTTCCTCAAGAACACAACAAAAAATTCCTAAGGGTCACAGTCCTTCATCTGTACTGCTCTCTACAGTGTCCCCAGGGCTGGTGACACTGCCAGGCACATGGTATGACTCTTTACAGTGCTGCTGATGGAAGGCATTATCACACTTTTCAGGTTTTATTGTTTGCTTCGACTGGCTGATGGTAGGGCTAGGGGTTGGATGTCAAACCAGACAGTAGAGGAAGTGAGAAAGGAGGTGGCAGGAGCATTGATCACCTTCTTCCAGGTAAGCTTTCATGAGAAGCACCTTTCAGAAGCCTCAGCAGTGGACAGCGCCACCTCCCTCTTCCGCCTACCCCTGGGAAAGGGGCCTGGTGAGACCTAAGTGGTCAGACTTGAGTGGCTGGGGAGAAGTAACCTGCGCACTTCGTTATGAACCTCAGAAAGAAGGCATTTGTTCTAATTTGTCAAATATCATAAGATGAATAAAGCCTATGGCTTAATCCTTAGCAATTCTATGTAGCTTTGTTCTGAAATATTTTTAAAAACAAATCTGATTTTTAGACATTGCTTCTCTTTCTCCACACTATGGGACACCAAAGTGTTTGGAAACTGAGAATCCCTTTCATTCTTTTGACATCGCCTGCGTTCGTGGTGTTCTCTGCATGACCATTTGAGAAAGTTGGATTTACTCCCTGCTTCCTATTTACCCACTCACAGTGGGGCTCAAGAGGCGACTTTATACTTTATTCTTGTGTCCTTCTCTTAATTGTGTTTCCCTAAGAGGACTGGAGTTCTCTCCTAAACATCCTGAGCTGTGCTGCCCAAAGCCTTTCACATCAATCCTTCTAACTTCTGTGGACTCAGAGACACAGGTTTGCAAAGGCTCGACACGTAGGAGTGCTTCTCTCTGGGTCTGTCCCATTTTTTCCCAAGCCCATTCAACCTTGTTGAAGATCTTCTTTTTACTCCTCCTATTTCCAAGTGATTCAGAGCAGAGCTCCTTAACTTTCTTCCTCTGATTCCTATCTCCTTGGATGACCAGAAGAGCCTCACCATTAAAACAAGGAAGAGGAGGCTGCGTCTATTCTCCAGGCTACAAGTCTTTTATAACCCCTCTTGGACTTGATGCAGAGCAGATACGCCAAAGAGAGTATTTTGCTGTTGCCTTGACAACCTCTTGACTCACTGACTTTGAGTGGAGCCTAAAGTCCTTAAATTACTGATGTTCAGGTAACCTCCATCAGAATGCCACTTTGGGCATTCCCTGGCTGTTGATCACCCAGGGAAAATGCATTCTTGATGAAGATGAGACAACCAGTGATCACTTGCCCATGCGTGAAGAAGCAGGCACTTCAACACCAGCCTGCCTTGCCTGGTACAAACACAGATGAGTCAGATGTCTTGGATTTGGGGATGAATACTCGTTAAGATGTTATAAACCAAGGAGCGGCATGGTCCCTGTTTCACTGACTAAGAGGTTCTCGGTGTCATATTGATGAATTCAAGTTCGTTCTGTTCTCTAGAAACCATAAAACAACCTACGGAGTTCTTGTTAATGCAGTGTTTATATGGGCACTTAGCTATTCATAAGTTAGATCGTGCCTCAACCTTCAATTTCTAATTGTTCCTACTGGAGAGGCCTTTGTTAGTGCAGATAAAGAGAAAATAGGCATTTATCTATTAGCCCTATGTTGTTTGGCTCCAGTTCTCAGCTCCATGATTCTTTTCATAAAAGACATAAAAGAATCACAAGATACACGCTGGGGTTTCAAGGAGACATAAGATATGATTAGTATGAGGTCACATGATGAAGTAGTGGTGGAGAAATAGCCCCATAGCCTATTTGCATATTTGCATGGCAGGGAAGGGCCTTTGAGGAAAAGATTGTATCAGAAAGCTTGGAACTACAGGTAAGGAAATGCTAGACATGGTCGCATGTAACCAAGCCAGGCCCATGGACTAGGGGAGAGCTCTCTTAAAGGAGGAACTGAAGACAAAAATAGGAAGCAGGGTCTTTGAGAGAGATACAGAGGCAGGACAGAGCTGCTCTGAGGCCTTGGTGACAATGTACAGCAGCTAATGGGTTTGGGGAAAGGGACGATCTCTCCATGTACAAGTGGACACAAAGATTACCATTTGAGCACCTACAGATCTGCAGCTGGGGAGCACTTTGGATCAATGCTCTGGCAATGGACCAAGGTGCTGATGGGAACAGGCAGCAGTAGACATCCCAGCGGCCAGTGAGGACAAGCAAGGTGGACTCTGGGTGAGCACATGGGAGAACCACCAAGGGAATTCCAGAATAACCAAGAGAGATTTGGGGTGTCAGAGTGAGGTCGCTGTTGTGCAAGTAGGTACAGTGAGCCAGTAAATTTTACCTGGTTACTCAATGTTGCCTTATTTGTACCCACATGTTGGAGACGATTTTCCTGAGCTGAGTTTTGGAATCTCTCCAACACGTATGAAGAAGATAGTGGCGAGGCAGTTCTTTCCAGGGCATGGTTAGTCAAAGACGGAGCAGGCTGAGTGGAGAGAGGTGATGCGTGGGGATAGGCTGGTCCTGAGCAAGTGAGGTTCATATGGTGAGCCTCATTTTCCAAACCCTGCTCTTTGTCCTCATTAGAAGGTTTCAGTTACTAAAATGACTAATGAAGGATATAAACCCCTGGACTGAAAGAGAAGGAGAACCAAAGGAAACCAGTTCTAATGGAGGTCAGGTAACATTAATCAAGTGGAATATTGCTCCCACACGAAGTGCTGTGTTGATTTGCAGGAGACGTTTCCAAGTGATCTCGCACTCTCTGCTGATTATGGTCAAGTAAGGCAGAGGTTGAGTGGCTTACTTGTTGGCCAAGTAAGGCAGAGGTTGAGTGGCTGATTGCAGAGTTATAAAGTGGAACCTCGTTTAATCCTGCTACTCTACTAACAGTGGCATGGTAAGGTTTGCTTCTGCTAATCAAGAGATCACCCAGCAAAGAAGGATTCCACTTATTTAAATACAACCTGCAAACTTGACCCTTGGTTTTTTCTTTTATCATCTGATATTCTTCTGTCCAAATCATATTTATGTGAATATAATGATCAGAAACCTGTGAGCATATGGGCAGTTAACCCTCTCCAATCTACTGTGCATTCCACAACTGGAAAATGTCTGGGTTGACTTTTGCCAAAATGTCACTTGTTTTCAGAAGATGTGTCTTAAGAAGATTAAAGCCAATATGCAAGAAGGAACTTGGATAGGTTATGTCATCCTCTCCTTCCCTGTATTAGATCCAGAATCAGCTGTGTTTTTAGGGATATTTTATTACTGAGCTTTAGGGATGGAAAGTCAATTGCTAAATTGGCATATCCATTCTTTTTTGAAACATGATTGAGATAAAATAGTAGATCTCACCTATAAATAAGATCTCAGAGAAAATATTTTATGTTTAATTCATTATGATGAGCTCCTGCCATTCAAATGAAATTATTTTACATATTCCATGTGTTGAAGATAGTGAAGAGGGGTCTAAGGTTTACCCTACTCATGAGTGACTTTGCCACTGTTTTACTGGTGCTGGTAGAAGACACAAGACCCTGAGCTTAGGGAACTGGAATCTTCTATAACATGCATATGCGGTTTTGTGTCAGAGTGAGATACTGTCTTTATTTTCAAAAGGCCGCTTGCCATAAAATATCATTGCAAGAACTGTCCCAAATAAAGGCAGTCAATATGCTTATAAAATGCACAGAACAAGAGGACCCCATTAAGAATTTTTCCCCAACCATACACATATTTACTAGGTGGGCACTCATATCAAATTACATAAACTAAATGTAATAATTTCTCAAAGTAACATTATAACTGAATTTTACTTTGAAAAATAATCTTATTTTATACGTTGTGAAGATCCGTTTCTAGTTAGTATTTTTAATAAATCTAAGTGAATAATGATAATGATATAAAGTAGTATCTTTTTTCTACAGTGACAAGTCTATTTGAATTGAGGTTATTAATAAAGTTAACAATCATGTAGAAAATGACTTGGCAAAGGGCTTTTCAAAATACAATCAATTATAAGAAAATCTGGAAGAGAAATAGGTAAAATAGCCTTTTTAAAGTATTTATGTGGATGGAGATACAGCAGCATAAATGAGTAATCAGAAGGAAAGTTATTTGTTTTCCTTCCTGGAAAAGAAATTGTTGAGCTGAGCATTGGGCACTTGTGAGACACAGGTGCATGGTGGGAGGTTTCTGAAGTCCACCAATGACAAAGAACACCCTGGGAATTCAGATGCAAATAAAAGGAATGGGTTCAATGCAGATCTTTCCAGTGACAAATTGTAGCAATTGTGTGTGTGTGTGTGTGTGTGTGTGTGTCAGAGCCAGAAATAATTGATGGCTGGAATACAGGTTCTTATGTTCCTTTTCACTTTTCTTACTCATAATTTCCAAATTCCAAGTCAGGAAAGATAATAATCCTATAAACTCCTATGCACAAAATTTATTTAGATGCTGAGAGCTTCAATTGGTTTTGCTTCCAAGCTCTAGAACTTGACATATTTTAAAGACTAAGCTCTTGAAGCTAAATTAAATTTAATCTCTTCCATTTACTTGTTGAGATAGATGTACAGCCCTGTGGCTTTTGGTATTTTAAATGCTGAGTGAATACCTTTATAATACATGATGCTGTCAATATTGACCTGGGTAAATATCCTTATACGTTACACCTTAAGTATGGTAGAAAACTATTATCAAGAGGTGGACCTGGGCTGGAATCTCTGGAAAATTCCCTGGGATCCACAATAAAACTGGAGTGCAGGAGAGGTACACTGTTCTCTTCTCTGAGAGCACCTACTCTTTCCCTTGAGAATGTCCCCTTTCCCCTTTCCTATCCCTTCAATAAATTCATCCCTTTTGCAAAAAAATCAAAAAAAGAAAAGAAAAAGCTATTTCTTGCCCTTCTCTACTAAATTAGTGATCACAAACAAACATTTAATGATATTAATTCATTCATTTGTTATCAAGTTACATAAGCATTTGTAAATGAGATTATCTCAGCCCCAAGAACAAAAATGTTGATTCTAGAGGCAAATCATTTAGATGCAAATCTCCACTCTAAAAGGCACCAGTAGTAAGCCATGTGCAGCTGGCCTCACTTGGCTATGCCTCAGTTTCCTGGGTAATAGAAGCAGTGATCATTTTTTCCATAGAAGGTGGGTATATGGACTGACTTCATATGCATATCATGTTTAGAACTATGCCTTGTGTATGAGAAACACTCAACGAAAGTTTTAATATTTCTCCCTGAAAAGTGGGAGTTTTTCCTTTTTTGTTTCAGATCAGAGTAAAGTTAGGCCTTGGCATGCACAAAAAAAGTTCACAACATGAATTCTGTAAACACAGCATCAGGTGACAGACACCTGGCGTGAATCCAATCATTATTTGTTGAATGGAAGGGCTATATGAGGTAGATGCGTGAATGAATGATGCTCATACTTTTGACCACATCCAATAACTACAGTGAAAAGCAAGGGAAAGGGGCCTGAGGACCTTTCCCTTTGCACTAGCACTGGTAGGTATCTGCTGCTGCCCCTGCTTGTGTCAGCCTTGACCCCTCCCTCTTTTAGATAACTTCCTGTTGTCTTGGTCTTATGATGTTGATGCATCACAGAGACCTCCTGGGAAGTAAAAGACAAATCTGTGCCCTGAGCTACATGTAAATTAAGATGAAAAGGAAAATGTACCCATTACATAACATCCTTTGACATTAGAAGAGATGGAAAGTGAAAGTCTTCACAGTTCAAGTCTCTGCAGTCAGTCTGGTAGACCAGAAGGCCCTGGCATTTTGCCCATGTCTTCATACAGAATTCACTCCTCCTCCCCTTCAAGGTGAAGCCTATTTGCCATGTCACTGGGTTGGAAGGCTTTTGAGTAGAAAGGCTTGTCTCTGGGGTGTGTTTTATTTTTATTCCACATCATTGCTCAAGATATTCTCTCTCGCTGCCTGATCGAGTGGAGACTGAGGTCACCTGACAGACATTTTCTGACATGTCTTGGCAATTGCCTGGTGCCTCACCAAAGGGTAATCTCTGAATAAAAGCCACATGCAAGTAGGTCCCATTTTGGAGTGGACTCTGTGCTGGGAAGTAGAGTGCTATGGCTCCTGGGTATCGAGGAGTGGGAGATCATCCTCAGTAGCAGAATGAACTTAGCATGCACAAAGCCAGGGGTTCCACCCCCAACACCCCCAAAAATTATATAAAAAGAGGGTGGGTGGAAACTTAGTCGAAAATAGCATGTCAGAGAGCTTTTCTAAAATGAACAGCATTGCTATATCTATTAGAAAACGAAGAAACCATTTTCTTCTTAAGGAAAATTAACCCATTGGGAAAAATTAGTTCTTACTGTTGAATTGACTTGGGGCACAACATGCATAGTTTATGGTGACTTTAGTAGTGTCAGAAAGACTTGTCCAGAGAGTAAATGGAAGAAAAACTTTTAAAAGAGATTGTTCTAGATGGAATGATGGCACACATCATGTGTCAAAGGGGAAGTTAGACACAAACAGGTACTGAGGGAAGATGGCGGTGAGGACATGCAGAGAAGATAGTCATCTGTAAAACAGAAAGGCCTCACAAGAAATGAGCCCTGCTAACATCTTCCTCTCAGACTTCCAGCTTCCAGGACTAAGAAAATATGAAGTTCTGTTCAAGCCCTCCAGTTCTGAAATTTACTATGGCATCCCAGGCAAACTAATACAGAGACAGAAACTAAAGATATTTAGAGGCAAAAAAGCAAGGACTCAAACTTCCATGGTTTAAACTGTCTCAAAGGTCATAAAGGAGGGTAGAAAGTCTTGATAAAAAGTAAGGCTGCCACATTTTCACACTCATGTGGTTACCATTTTGTAGAGTCAAAAGCAACTTTCTTAATCTTTCTGAACCTCAACTTACCATTCTCTGAAATAGGCTGTGAAGGTCTTGGAGGCAACCACAGAGACTTCTTCATACTTAACATGAGTCTGGTCCACAGAAAAGATGTTACTCTAATGGAAGAAACAGGGATCCTAGAAAAAGAAAGCAAAGGAGTCACACCTGCTCAAGGAGCTGACAGCTGTCTGCAGGGAGTGACGTCACACCCAGGAAGGCATAACCAGCTGGCAGGTAAGCACTGAGCACTCAGGTGAGCACCCCTGTGAGACCCTAAGGATAGCTTGCACTTTGTTTTCAACTTATTTACTTTTGGGGAAGCTGTCCTCTGGAATATGAAGAATTGGCATTTTAGGCAAGATCACAGAAGGCTTCAGGAGGAAATGAAATCAATTTCCCTCTTGCAATTTGTGTAGATAGACTAGAAAAGGAAAAATGGTAGCAGCAGCTGTGTTTCAGATAAAAGCAAAGAGAAAGGGATAGAAAAGGCAGTGTGTGTCTCAGGGTTGTTGCTGGTTTGCAACTGGGGAGCCCTTTACCCACAAAAGACAGAACCTTGAGTACTAGTACAGTAGATTAATTCTTTATAAGCTGTGATACTGAAAATCACTAAGGTAATTTGACTACTTGTCGGACACAGAATGAACTTGTTCAACCATTAAAAGCAATCAGGGCTACTATGAATTCTATTACAGCAGGTGAAATGTTTTATCCAAGAAAACATTTCTTTCCACTGTTTCTGACCTAGATTATGAAACCTCCCTCTTCTACTCCCCATTGACACTGTGATTATTTGCACTACATTTGCTTTGCTCCATCTACAATATTTGACAAAGAAGTGAACAAAATAAACAAGACTTCAAAATGATGATTTTCAGAGCTTTAAAATCCCAGTCCCATTCCAACTAGTATTCTAGGAAGGACACTTGATAATTTTTCATCAGAATGGAAATCTTGAGGCTTGTCATTTGACATTGCCACGCAGCCTAATTAATCCATCACATGTATGTTTGAAAGTGATGGCTATATGTTACTCACACTTTCAATCTAGATTTACCTCGACTGCATGTTTCCATATATGAAATTTTACTGTACTGTCAAACTTCCACAAGCTCAATCAACAAATGCTCCTTGGATTTCTCCCGTGTACAATTAGCTTTAGGGAGGAAAGAACTACAAAATAATTGACAGTGATGTGCATATTTTTCAATAAGCACAACATTTCCAAAACCTGGGCAGCTGAAAAAAAAATACACATTTTACTCAAATTGAAGAACTGGTGGAGGGGCTGGGATTTTAAAGACAATGCAGGAGACAAGTCATAGATTTATTGAAATAGCATTGCAGGAGGAAAGCAGGAAGCTCCGTTGACCATTAGCACTTTTACCAAGAGGTATAGAAGAGGATATGAAGCTTCTCAAGCTCTAATTAATACAAATTTATAACTTATTAGCAACTTGGACCAGAGCTTCATGAGTGAGGCTGTTGAAGACAACTTTGCTGGGAAAAATACAGGGACAAGAGAGAGAAAGAAACATGGAGAGGAACGCAGCAGGAGACCAGCTCATAATCTAGAGCTTGGTTTTCCTCTTAAAGGTAATGGGAGGCATTGGAATCCTAGGCTTTTTAGTAAGATGTGAAATATATTCAGTGAAAAGCATTTTAGTGGCCATCTCCTGAATGCATTTCAAAGAAAAGGAATCAGGAAACAGCTAGGTGAGATTTTGATCATCTGAGCATGAACAGATTGGTGGGGAAGAAAGCAAGAATCCTGGAGATGTTGGCACAAAGACCACATGGGACGGCAAAGTTGGAGAAAAGGAAAATAGGGAGAAGAAGGTGACCAGGCTGGGAACTGTGCAGCGTGGGAGAGCCAGGAGGCTCCCGGAAGGACGAGCTACGTCAGACGTCAGTTAAATAACATTGTGGAAGGGCAGGAAATACTCATTCACTGTGTTATAGCTACTGCTGCTGTTGTATTACAATAGTTGAAGTTCACATGCTCTTTAGACATGTGCACAAATTAAAACTTGAAGCTCCTGATTCTTTACCCACCTGCTGACAAAGAGGCTGATAATTAGCAGAGCTGTGAGCCTTCTTTCCTAAAGTACCATCCCGAATGGTTGTGGTTTTATCTCTCATGGTCTCCCAAATCTGAATCTTTTACCAATTCTCACCTCCACTAGAACAAAATCGTGTCTTCCTTTTGAATTCATGAGTGCTCACACTCATGATAATGGAACCGAGGGAAGAGCCGTGTTATGAAGCAAACAGTAATCATCGTGAAAAATAAATACCTGCTCCAAGAACATGTCCACTGGTAATATTTTCCCAGCCTTTCAGAGCCACATAAAAATTATGACAATTTGTCTTCCCTAAGAGTGTGATAGTTTATGTCATGAAAAGAGGAACAAGTTAGACACAAGAAACCTGATTTACTATCTGAGCTTTGTCTTCTTTCAGGATGAAGACCTTAGGAAAATGAATTCTGAACATTTTTCCATCTCTGTAAAATGAAGTTACTTGGAATCTTATAAGACATTTTTTTCCTAGGGTTCTGTTATGTGATTGCCCTGTAGTAAACTTGGGCTGACATTTTTAAAAGCCATTTCCTATATTTAGATTAAAGAAAACAACATCTCAGCTTTGTCTTAGGTTTGGTCTATCCCTTGCAGCCTTGTCTTAGTTTTGGTCTATCTACCTTCAGGTCATTTTATTTTTATGGAAGCTTCATCAAGGAAGTTCAGCCAAAGTGCTTCATAAACTATATAATGTTTCAAATACTAAGGCTCTTTTAATAGGAGAATTTTGTTGGAAGTGCAGTGTTTTGAATACAAAAGCAGTGAATGATGTCATGCCAGGGCAGCAGAGGATTCCACAAGTGATCATCAATAGTGTTGGATAATCATTTTGATTATGATTGATTGTGACCATGATAATAATGGGCAATAAGGACATGCTGGGATAAAGCCTACTTAGGCATGCCCATTATGGATTTGGAATAAATCAGGAAGCTGCTTCTCCAACTAGGAGTGTTGTATGGGTTCTTGGGATCTTTTCCTTAAAGCAGTTCAGCTTCCCAGTTTGGTCATGGAGCCATACATCACCCATGGACAGCAGCTTTCTCTTCAGATAAACAGTCTGCAAGTGGTATTTTGGGCTGAAAACTACACTATGAATAAGAGGTCTGGTCTGCAGGATTCCTACCTTGGCTCCTGTTCACTGACCTCACCTCCCTTCTGTGACTGGGTCTGCCTGCTCTGATGGAGTGCATGCTTCCCGGAATGAAGTTCTGGGTGCACTTCCGGTTCCCGCCATGACTTTGTGACTTTAGAGGAGCAACAGAAATACTCATGCCTTGGAGACACGTGCTTCCCCTGCACCTCCTTCTGACAGAAGCTGTCAGCATTGGAAAGCTCTGGAAGCTCCTCAAAACATAGATTTTAAATAATAATTATAATTAATAATAGTAATTAACTTCCATCATGGTGAGTCACCTATAAATTAGAGCTTCAGTGATCATTTTTTTCCAGGTTGCCCTTTAACATTTTTTTTACTTAGTCTCACTGCTCTGAAAAAGTAAGTTGCATTTAAAAAAAATATTCTTAACTTTTGAAGAAAGCAGAGAGAAGTTTTCCCATCCTGTATTTAATGCATTTGCATGGTTGGTATTGACACAGTAAATTTTTTCCTTAAGCCACAAAGAAGAAAAAAAAGTGGTGCATAGTTTATAAAGTAGCCTAATATCTGTAATTATTTCAATACTGATATTTTTGCTTTTAAATTCCTTCCCGATATTCAAAAGGGCAGCTTATCTCTATAAAATGTTTCCTTTTCCCCTGTTCAATAACAGATGGGTGGGAAGTCGAAACCTTTGTGCCTTTTCTTTGAAGCAACTGCCCTAAGCCAATAAAAGCTGTTTCATCAGCTTTGACTTTAAGTATTTTTTATTTCCCCCAATCAAATTTAAGGTTTGTGCTTATGAACAAGATATCTGTCAATAATCATGTTTTCAGCAAATAGAGCCAAAGTTAATTTATTCAACACAACAAGCTGTTCTCTTGGTCTTTTCCTTTGAGACTCATTGCCTCATTATTTCACATTCCTGTAGTGTAAAATAAACGTGTGGACTCCACTGAGATATTGCTGTGGTTATTTATTTTTCAAAGTTTAATAAGAATGAGGGGGCAGACCTTTCCTCCTAGGACAGGAAACAAAATTAGACTTAACAGTGACACATTATCTATCTTCTTAAGTGTGAAAATCTTCCACAGAGCAGCTGGGTGACTGAATCCTTCTTGGAGCCCAATTAACTGTCCATTTCTTGCAA
This sequence comes from Geosciurus inauris, assembly GCA_004024805.1. Lineage (NCBI taxonomy): Eukaryota > Metazoa > Chordata > Mammalia > Rodentia > Sciuridae > Geosciurus > Geosciurus inauris. The sequence continues at coordinate 160,076 of PVHX01002165.1, read as the reverse complement.
AGCTTCATTGACTCTGGGTTTGATAACCACATATATCAGTCTTTTCCTCATCAAATTCCACCTCCACGGATCCTAGGCTGTATAGGGCCTGTGGCCTTCTTGAAGCACGTAAGAACATGATGAGTGGCAGGCTGCACTCAGGAAACTCCATGCTTCATTGGCTTCTTGAAACTGAGTCCAATAAGTTTATTTTCCTATACCCCCATTTCTTATGCAGCCACAGGTGTCAGATTCTCTTACCCAACAGTGTAATACCAGGAAAATGCACGATAAAGGTAAAAGACAATTGTATCTGCATCTAAGCACCCCCCATATTTTGTTCATCATTCTGGGAGAAACTTGAAGACTCTGAGTCATCTTTCATTTTCCTCTTGCAGGAGTCCTGGGAATGGGTTAAGTGGATATATTCCAATAGCCAGAGGCATAACCATGGCCTGTGCAGAGCAATCAAGACAGTTCTGTTTGGTGATAACAGAACATTATTATCATTAATAACAATTAATTATTAAACACTAATTAATTAATACTAACATTCTTTGTCTTTAAAGAAACTTGAAGGGCACCTAGGCTGGTTCCATAGTTGAGCTATTGTGAATTGAGCTACTAAAAATATGGGTGTGGCTGCATCACTATAGTATGCTGATTTTAAGTCCTTTGGGTATATACCAAGGAGTGGGATAACTGGGTCAAATGGTGGTTCCATTTCAGATTTTCTTGGGAATCTCCATACTGCTTTCCAGAGTGGTTGCACCAATTTGCAGTCCCACCAGCAATGTCTGAGTGTAATGCAGGGCCAATTTTGATGAGGGAAACTGTGGGGTCTGAATTCACCATGTTCCTCCTCTGGATGGGGATTTGTCAACATGAAGATAAAATCCTGTCACTACCACTCTGTTTCTTAGGAGTTGCAGCAGAAGGGGATCTGCTATTGTATTGGCATGGAAAAACTGGTCTGGGAGAAAGAAGATTGGTAAAAGAGATAAGTATAAGATGTGATGACACAGTTGTATTTTTACCTGTAAAGCAAAGGTATGCACCTTCTAAAGTGACTTTCATAACGAAGTCTGGAGTTTTAAGGCCTGGAGTAAGATTTCATTCTTGTTCATTAGGATACAATCCAGATAAAAGGTGCTCCTGGGAGAGTCAACAAAGAACAAACCTCATGTCCAAATCAATCTAGATCTATTGTTATCACTTCCAAATTATTAGTATCATGAATTTGTATTTTAAGCAGCAGTAGAAGAGTGAATTAGGATGATATTTTGAGGATTTCACACTTAGAAATTTTAAATAATACATTTCCTAATATTAGATTTTTACTTCTTTATGTTTTTTCTTAGTGCATGATAGTTATATACAACATTGGGGTTCATTTTGCCAGAATCATACATTCATGAATGTAATGTTCTCCTGTTCAGTCCCCAGTACTTCCTCTTAATTTAGAAGGCCTTTCTCTTTTCCATACTGTTAAGAGTTCCACATTTTTTTCTCGCTTTTCTCTAACTTCCTCTCATTCTAAATCCTTTTCATCTGATAATGACTGGCTTTTAAGTAATTTTAGATTCAAGCAAATGTTTTCTTGTAGGAAGGAGTAAAATGCTAGTTCCTTTTGGATGTACACTTATAGATTTTATTATCAAGTTTAGTTTTAATTTTGTATTTGTGTTTGCATTTTAGATTTTCAGGATTGTAGGGTTTGTTTGGTTTTTTTTTTTTTTTTTTTTTTTTATTCGAGTGATGTTTTTCTCATTGCTAAAACAGCCACCATTCTGTTTAAAAAATCAGTAAACAATTTTCTACTTATTGCTACCATGAGTAAACGACTTCCCTTCTCCCCCAAATTTTGATCTCATCTGTCAGTCATTGAAAATGACCACATATGCAGATTGACACCAAGACAAAATGTCATGGTTATTAGGTGATATAGTTCACCTTTTCCTTTGGGGTGTTTATTTGCTTTGTTAGTTTGTTTTGTTTTCATGTTTGCTCTTAAATAAAGCACTCAAGAAATCCTTGATGTTAGAATAAATTTTATTTTGGTTAAGACTTGTTGCTTGCGCTAATGGAACAGCCCAGGAGGATTCGCCAGAATGCTTTCATTTGGGCAGCAACCATGCCTTCCAACTCCCCCCCAAACAAGTCGCTGTGCTCCGGAGCCTCCTCTCTGCTTAGTGAAAGACAGCTGTCAGCCTGAAAAGAACTGCTGCAACCTCTGATTCCATGAGAAGAGGGTCTTGTTCACATGAAGGCTCCTTGGTCTTCTGAGGAAAATCTCCAAGAAGCCAGCTTGGTGCATTTCACTGGAGCATTTGGCACTTAGAAAAGAGAATAGCTCTGCTGTCAGTTCTTAGCGAAACAGAAATGATTCCAGAGGAGCAGAAGAAAAACATAAAAATCCATTTCTAGGCTTTGTCAGTGTTTCACAGGGCCAAGTCCTCTGAGATCCTGGCTTAATGAGTCCTTCCTTCTTGCTTGAACCAGATCCCAATGGAGGCAGGAAGGGTCTCTGTTCCTCAGATTCTCTCCTGGTGGGTCTCCACAGGGTAAGTATGCTAAAAATATAGATGAATATAAGCTATCTAGAATGTTCCCAGACGGACAGACCTTCCTAGGGCAAGATTCTCTCAGAGTTGTCTCTCATACCAAATACAGTCATTCCTCAAGACTTTTGGTTGCAAATGATAGAAACCCAACTCAATGTAGCTTAAGCAAAAAGAACAAAAGAAATGAAAGAACTCCTTGGAAGTCTACCTATGACTGGATTTGAAGGCTCTCCTTGGTAACTCATACCTTTATTCTCTCCTTACATCCACAAACAAGGTCCCCTGCAAAACTGAACCTTTTTAGATCTTCAAATAATCTCTTCCAATAACACTGGCAAGGGTCAAGAGAGAGCTCTGAATAGCCTAGGCAGTATCACACACCCATTCCTAAATCAATGTTTTGGCCAGCAAGATGAGTGACCAGAACTGAGTCAATGGTCCATTCTGACGGCTAAAGAGGGGGTGGACAATATAGGGACCTGAGGACTCCCTGAGTCACTTGGACTGAAAGGTGTGACTGAAAATTGAGAGACAGTAGTTCCCAAAATGAGTATCAACCATCTAGTAATACAACCCCTACATGTGTGGAGAGACCTTGTTGGGGCATTCATGGGAGAACAGAAGGTTTTCATCTCTTACAGAGGTACAGAGTCCTCAATGAGTTTTGCATAAATCCTAACATGAGCTGAAAAGTGGAGCTGTGGATTGAGTTTTGGATTCATTCGATTTCAAGCCATGTCATTGCATTTTACTGAAGTTTGGGGCCGTGGCTCATTGGTCGGAGAATATTATGTCATCATAAAAAAGTAATTCTCTCTGTGAAGACTTGGCCTTGATTCCAAGCCATGGATTCTGACAGAATTTCCACCCCTGGTAGAGCCCTTTTATCAGCATAGCCTATTCTTTCCACAGAAGGGGCACTGACTCAAAAGGTGAAGAAGCTGGCTAAGGTCACACTCTGTAAGTATATTACATCTCCAAGCCAAAATGTTTATGAATCAAGACTCTGCTGGCATTCAGACTGAAGGACAGAAAAGCATATCTTTATATGAACCTAAGCCACTGGGCAGAGGTGGCCATGGTGATGGGAAGGGGTCCAGACCAGCAGGTAGAGCAGTCAGCAAAAGAGTAGGCTGTCAAGAAGGACTCCCAGACTGGCCATCATGGAGTTTGTGTCTGGGTTTGTGGCAACAAAGAGGACCCAAACCCAAAGCTTCGTTGGCAGTGTCCCGGCAGGCCCCACGATGTCTGAGGAAACTGTGTTTTCTGAGGAAACTAGCAAACTGGTTTTCCAATTGAGCTTGTGCACTATGGAGGAAAGTTCAGGGCCTGAATTCCTGGAAGTGAGGGCCTGAGTTCCTGTTCCAGGTTGAAGTAGGAGCAGGACTTGAGCAGCTTCAGAATGTCAGACCCGTGGAAGGACAGGCCCACTGTGATATGAAAACTAGAATCTCAGCTGAAGTCAGGTTTTAAATTGCAGATGTCAGAACTGAAGGGAACAAGTGGGTAAGATATTTTGTCCCCAGTAAAATGCCTGATGTCCTTAATAGTTCACTGTCACTTCAGCTGGACTGCTGACACACGTTAACCACAATGTCCAAGAATATGTGCTTGTACTCAGATGAGGGCCTACGGCATGAAAATGTGAAAAATGTAAGGCATTCAATTAGAAAGAGAAGAAATTTGGGGGAGACCATGAAGAAAGACAAAGACTTAGAACTGCAAAGTAACTCAGTGCAGACGGGCAGGGCTTCGCCAACGTGTGCATTCAGAGTCAGCATTACGCACAGACAGAGGAGGAAGGGCAGTTTGGATCGATGAACCTCAAAATGCAGACTGTATAAATCGAAGTTGAGGTTCCAACTGTACACCTACTTAACAGACTTGAAATCTAGCAGAATCACGGAGCCTTACCAAGCCTAATAAGGCCTAAAATCAAAAGAGGTGTCTGGAAACTTGGATTAGGAGTGATATATAACCTTTTGAGAGATTTAAGAAGCTCAGAGAAGAAGCTCTGAGACTGAGTTCCCAGGAAAACATACAGTGACTCAGAGGACAGAATCCCCACCAAGAATAAAATCCATGGAGAAAAACTAAAATTCTTCAGGGCTTCAAGAGTGCTGGAATTTGCACCTCAGCATTAACTTCATGTTGTAATCAATTTCACTTATCTCGTTTCTAAACTGATTAGATTCATATTAGGGGAAGTGGAGTCAGAAATGGAGCTCTTCCCCTCCTCTTCTATTTTTCCTGGGATGTAGCAGCCCCCTGGATATGGGAAATCTTTGGTGGAAGTATCAGCAATTGAAACAAATGAAATATCTCTGTGACATTCGTAATTAAACTTTCCTATCTTTTACAACAAAAACAATGCTCGGAGCACAGGCATTACTGGAAGTTCATGAAATGAACCCTTTTCTTTGGGGTCAGTGTTTACTACACTCCTGATTGTTTCAGAAAGAAAACTTTATGAAAGGAAATCAAGAGCTTTTCTCCAACTCCACGAGTACTGGAATAACAGGAAACAAAACTCCTATTTCTGTAGTTTGCCAGATAAGAACTCAATGGTAGATATTTTTTTTTAAGACATGTAGTGAATGCTGCTAAAGACATATAAATTACCATCCATTGCATGGTCTTGGCTGAATAACTTACATTTGTGGTGCAGAAGGCTCACAGACATCTGTCACTACTCCAGAAAATGGCAAAAAGTGACAAGTTGGCAAAGAAGAACTTATTGCTAACAATGTGGTCATGGAGCTGCTCTGCCCCAGGGATATCTAGACCTTAGGCTTCATTTACTAAGCAGTTTAGAGGAAATTGCTAGTGGCCCCTTTAGACTATCACAGCTCAGAGGCTCCCCAAGAGCAGAAGAAACAAGAAGCTAGAGCCTACAAGGAACAAGAGAAGAGTGCTCTGTCTGTATTTCCCTCTTGACACTTTCTGGAAACACAGGATGAAGCAGAGGTCTTAGTAATATGAAGCATTCTGATCTTGGGATAATGCTTTCCAGGAGTGCTCATCATCAAGGTCAGGTGTTTGGAGGTTGAAGTGTTAGCAGCTGAAGAGTTGCCAGTGGCTATCTGCAGTCAAGACTTTTATGTCAACTCCAAGCCTTCTCTCAATCAGATCTTTGATGAAAATCAGAGCCCAGTGGCCTTACATGGGATTTTTATTTGCATATGCAAGGAAGTGGCTTACATAGTCTAGGGCATATTTGCTTATGACAAATCTTATAACTTACGTAAAATAGCCAGCTGGTATATTACAATATACTCCCCCAATTTTCTACCAGTCCTGATGCAATGGCAAAATATGACCAAGGAGGTGTGTGCATATCATTTTAAAGTTTATATTCTTCAACAGTTTCCAAAGAGCCAGAAAAGTGAGGTCAGAAAGCCAGCAGGTCCTTTAAGACACAATTGTCTCAAAACACACTTCTAAGCACTTGTTGATATTGAATATGTATGTTGATGGATTCTTTAGGTTATCATGTGAAGGTTCTTTTCTGGTCAGGAGCTTTAGCTTTTCAATCATGACAACTGCTTATTGGTTTCCTTGTTTGCTAAGACATCATTGATGTCATCCCTTGTTTACAAGGCTCAGAGAAAAGAATTTTTAATATGTGCTTAAGTCAACGGTTGTGAAATGTTACTAAGACCATCCAAGTAGCAGAGGGTGAGGTCACCTTTATTGCTACAACCATTAAGGAAACTGTGAAAGACATAAAATACCACCCCAGAATCCAATCCCCAAGACCAGAGGCAGTCCCTGCTAATATTTTGATGTATTTTGTTATGCATTTTACAAATGTTCTAGACCACATTTATCCACAATTTTACATCCTAATTTTACTTGGCTTAACTTTATACCATCAGCAGGTTCCTGTGCTGTTAAAATTCTGTGTAAAGATAATTTTTCATAAAGGCCATACCCTTTCCCACATGTGAATAAACCACATTCACACATCAAGATTGTTTGCAGTGTTTCTTATTATAACTACTTTTCTATAAAAATATTTGCAAATAAATCTCTTTCCCTTTTACTTGTGATTTATTGAGATGCTTAGGAATGAAATTATAAGGTCAAAGGTATAAACTTTTTAGAATTCTTTATACCAGTTGCCAAATTGGTAAATATACAGATTATACCAATTTACAACCCGGCAGAAGTTTCTGATAGTACAAGAGACAATGTGCTTAGTATTCATTAATCTGGTCATGGTCCTAGGAGAATGAATGCTTCTGGCAAATAGAGCAGTTATTAATGACAATTGGAATATTCTTGTTTAAGATGAAATGAAAGAGCAAGACATCTTTAATTTACCAGAAAATGCTGAGAATTTAAAAATATACTAAAAATGTATGGCTGTGTGTCGTTTATGTTGTGCCTCGTGTGGGTTTGCTTGACGAGTTGGGGTCCCACGGGATGAGGTCAGGGGTCCCGAAGGATGAGAGACAATGGGGCCCCACAGGACGAGGTCAGGGGTCCCGGAGGATGAGGGACAATGGGGTCCCACGGGACGAGGTCTGGAGTCCCGGAGGACGAGGGTTTATGGGGTGGACGTTCGCGGAGTCACTCACCCAGACACTGGGGGTAGGTAAAACTGCTCTGCCAGAGCGAGAAGCAGACCCGTTTATTTCAGTTAGTGCAACAGTTTATATAGGGTCCTTGGACCAATCATGGCCCTGAGGTTAGGTTACAGCCAATAGGGTATTGATCCATGTCAGGTGCGCAGCCAATCAGCATGGGATGAGAAAAGGAGAGGCACTGAAGGCAGTCAATCAGCATGGGGTAAAGAGGAGGGGAAACATTCAAAGTAATCAATCAGCAAAGGGCAAAGGGGAGGGGAAGTATTGAAGGCATGGAAAGAGCTCTTATATTTCCCCCTTTTTACTTTTATATGATAGGTCAGCGGGGCCTGTGTGGCCCGTAAGCAAGCATGTTGGAGGGATCTGTGATAAACTCCTCATGGGAGAGAATCATTCCGCTGGATTTTCCAGACTCCTACATGCTGCATATTTTAGAGTGGGGGGGGCACTAACAAAGCTGCAATCTGTCTTAGGTCGTGCTCCTCTGAACACTTACCTGTCATCAATTATCAGCTTGTGCGCAAGAGAAGGGGCAAACAAGACTGCACTTGGCTTAGGTTGTGCCCCTCTGGGCATCTTACCCGCCATTGGCTGACCAGCTTGTATGCACGTGCCCCAAAATGAGCTCTCTCCTAAGAGAAGGAGTAATGGGGTTGGGTAGGGTTGGAAAGGAAGGAGGGTTTGGGGTTAGGGTCAGCCGAAGCTATGAAGCCTTGCATTTCCAGCAAAGATGGGGTGGATAAGCTTCTTATGTTCTCGAGGTCTGCGATCCATGTGGCAGGAATTTTCTTGCATTTCTGTGATTCTTTAATGATATGAAGGAAGTGACTTCTTTCTTCATGTGAGAAGTTTTGTTGTCTTCTTGAGAGAGGCTTGGACGAATATTCCTGGCTGGGATCCAAAGAGGCAGTGTAGGCAATTTTTCAAAGTCCATTTCTCTAATAATAAAAATAATCCTTTCTATTTGCAGCCAGCTTCACAGGCTGCCAAATATGCTCATAAATCACCTCTTACTAATCACTGTGAACTTTACCAAATTCTTCTGAAATAACTCAGTTTCAGGGCCTACCAGAAACCTGCATGTGCAGTCACATTAAAAAATACATCACAAAATTGCCTTGCATTGTAAGTTTATTTTCTTCTTTAATTTTAAATTGCATGTCCCCATGAAAGAACTCTCCTCTGGGTAAGGAATGGATTGTGTGGCAGGATGCCTTCACTTGCAGGTAAGCCTAAGAAGGTAGGCCTAGGAGGTGGGGTCTCTGGTGCCTGCAAATATGCATACCTTTGTATCACCTTCACCTCAAAGTCAGGAAGGAGCACCTGTTGCAGTTTCCTGAATACACCAGGCACATCCCTGCCTCCCAGGTCTCTCTGCTCACTTTCCTTTAGCCTAGAATGTTCTGCCCCTAGATGATCTCCCTCCGTCTCTCCCTTCCTCTAGATCTTTGCACAACTGGCATCAACTGAAATAGTGCCCCCACATGGCCCTATTTAGAATTGCAACCACCAAACTGGACCCAACAAGATAAGTCCCTCTCTGTCCCTTTTCCTGCTTCATTTTTCTACCTAGCATTGATTACGATGGCATTTGATCCTTTGAGTGTTTTACTTGAGTTCTTGTTTTTGTCTTCTCACACAAGAATATAAGCTACTTGAGAGAACAGATTTTTGTCTGCTGTATTCTCTACTAAGTCCCCATTTTGAAAGAGAATCAAATTAAAATCACATAGTTAGAAACACACTGATAAAGACATGAAATCTGAAGCTTTTTTTTTCTTTTTCTTTTTTTCTGGTACAGAGGATTGAACTCACAGGCACTCAGCCACTGAGACACATCCTCAGCCCAGGATCTCAGTGAGTTGCTTAAAATCTAGCTTTTGCTAAAGCTGGCTTTGAATTCGCAATCCTCTTGCCTCAGTCTCCCAAACCACTGGGATTACAGGCTTGCGCCACTGTGCCTGGCTGAAGCTCTTTTCTGATGGAGAAAAAAGCCTGAAAATTTCAGAGTATTGAATAAGAAAAAAAAAATTCACTTCAAAAAAAAAAAATGATGAGTCTCTGTTGTTGGTTACCCAGACAGAAATATCAGCAGGCAGCCTGTTTGCAAATAGATGTGGCTTCCTTTCTTGCAGACATCCTACTTGACTTATGAATCAGTCTCAAATTCAAATTATGTAACTGGTGCATTTTAAAAGATGGAGAACATAATCCCAGGAGGGAGTGGCAGGAGGACCACAAGTTCTAAGCCAGCCAGCCTCTTAAGCAACTTAAGCAACTTAGGGAAAACCTACCTCAAAATATTTTTTTTTTAAAAGTGGGGCTTGGGATGTGACTCAGTGATTAAATGTCTCTGGGTTCAGTCCCCAGTACCATGAAATAAAGTAAATATTAGAGACCATGGGAAACCAGAGATGAACAGAGAAACTCAGAATGCTAATGCTCTTGAAATTTATATTTTACTGGAAATGAAAGAAAAAGAATGCATGCTAAATAAGGAAATCATGTTTGAACTTAATGAAATCTTCATTTTCAACCCCCCCAAATAAATATTTTCAGAGAAGAAAGGACAAAAGTGAGGAGATGACCCAGGCGAGATGAAATGCACAGAATTATTACAACTGAAAATTGCATTTGGTGCCAAGAGGGATCAGCTCGATTTGGAGAAGTTGAAATCAATTTACCCGCCTCATCTAGCATATAATGAGATGAGAACTGAAAGGGCTGTATGAATGGAGTATCCACCTCACTCAGCTTGTCTTGCAATGCTATGTCATTTTAACAAGTGTACCCAAAGAGGAATGAATGGGTAGAAATAATCAGATTGTTCTTTCATGATGTCATAACCACAGTGAGCACACTCAGGTACTTCTCCCAGCCCCAGACTGGTCCACAAGCACCTTTCTTGAGACACTCAGTGTTTACTTGATTGTTTTGTGGTTGTTAAGAAAACAGGCATGTCAGATCTGAGGAGGGCTTTCTGGGCATGCTTTCACGTAGTGATAGGTGGCAAAATAATTCCAAGTTATTATCAGTGGCAACACTGATTACCAGAAAGAATATGAAATTTTGCACTCTCTGAGGGCTACATCATGTGCATAGCAGAGGGAAAGGCTTGCAGGTGCTTGTGGATGATTTTCTCCTTTCTAAGGCAGTAAATTATTCTGGACTTCCCCACATCCAGATAAGCAGTCCTGGAGTAAGGCTGGGAGAAAGAAATTCTTTATATCTGTACGATGTGGTTAAGGGAGAACCATGTGCACATTTCTAACATGCTACCATTTTAAAGATAATTAAAGATTTTTGTTTTGCCAAATACGCATTGGAGACAAGCTTTGCAATGTCAACCTTAGAGATGTGGAGGATTCCAAGTATTAATGTTTAGTGCAGTTTGTACACATTTTGGAAAAGGCAGAACTATTTATTGAATCTCCATGTCTCTAAGCAACCATACACCACAAAACATTTTAGAAAAGCCTTTTGGCAGAAGCTAAGGAGAATTTTCCATATATATGAATACTCATGTGGAGATAATGGACACAAAAATCCATTTCAACCTCTGCCACTTCTTGTACCTGATCTTACCTTAGAAAAAAGCAGCATGTGCTGGCTTGCTCTATGCAACAAAATAAGAGAGCCAGATTTGTCCTTTTTTGACATGTGAAGTAATTGCACCATTATATAAACTGCAGAAGCAAAGCTAAAGTTTATCTCAACAAAGGACATTTATGAGTCCATTTTTTTTTCAGACAGTTAACCTTCTGGGAAAAGTACCCATTAGGCCTTTTATGTTCTTTCCCTATATTCTTTAGACAAATGGAAATGCCTACTTGAGAATATCTACCAAATCCAAAATGGTAGAGATGGATGAAGAAAGATGCCACAGGGCTTGAAACCTATGCTATTTATTAGTAATTTATTTGGTCTTTGCAAGTGGATTTTCTAGAATTTTGGCTGACCAAGGAATGGACCAGGCAGTATTATTTTACCATTATCCAGAGTCACAAGACTAGGAAGTAGAATGTCATTCTTGGGATTCTGATATTATTTGGGTAACTCTTGGTCAATTGACAGAACCTCGTTTTTGAGGTAAATTTCTAGTTTGGCAGTACTTTTATTTGGATGTTTTTCTGTCTTACCATGCACATTTTGAAAACTTTTATTTCCACAGGGATTATCCTTTCAATGAAATCATGTGTTGGCAAAATTCTACATCTTATACTAGCCAGAAAACAATTGCTCAGTTAAATGCAATTCAAGTTTTCTAGAAAGTCTTCCAAATAAGGATATCATTAAGTGCTGAAATCTTGCTAATTTCAGAGCCTCCTAGGGGGAGCTTGATGTATATTAGCACTCAGTTCATTTAACTTCTCATGTTCTGAGTCTAAGCAAATTTTGAGTGTGATTTGTCTCCCCATGGAAGTCTGGCTACAGGGGGAAACAAATCCCTACTGCTTCCAGTATGAACAATTCCAGTTTTATGACATTCTATTTCTCACTGCAGTATAATACTTTGGATGCATCACGAATGATGCCTGCCTGCTCCTTTGGCATTGGCAAAGTCTGGTTTCAGAGTCCACAGAGTTGAAAATCAGACTGTGTGCCATGATAGATCATTTCTCCAAGGCTCTGTCCAGTGGTCATATGGCTGATCTTCTCCTCCGTGGACAATTCTCAGACAGTACCATGTGGACACTGTCTGTTCTAAATTCCTCCAATGCTCTTTATATTTTAGTTCTAGAAAGTTTAGAAGCTGTGTGAAACTGAAAATGGATGTTGGGGAATTGAGTTGATAATGGAGTGGAGGGGACACTTGCATTGCAGAGGGGGCTCTAGGTTGGGAAAGATGGATTCTATATGCTTTTATAGACTGTTAGAGACATTGCTGGCAGGCCAGTGTGAGGAGAGGAGGAGGATTCCATGGAATGGAATGTTTGTCCAATGATAGCCAAATTTTAGAGGATGAGGAAAATAACAGCTCCCTATCTATATTAACTTGGATTAATCCCCACCCTTTATCATTAATCATTGCTCCAAACAAAGTTAATGGGGATGTTATGGCTCAATTTCTGTGGACTGGGGAAGCTTATCAATGGGGCTGCCACTTCCTAGCTACTTGTGGAATTTATCTGTGTCAAATGAGTTCACTCAGGGATGTCATGAACATGGGTAAATTCTGTCCTGACGCAAGGACAAAGCATTAGAAAATATTCACATAAATTTAGAGTGGGGGGAGGAAGCTCCTGAAATTCACCTTCTTCCCTCCATTCTGCCATACACATCTGAAGACATAAATGGACATTTGTATTTATACACAGCAATAAACCTCAACAGAGCTTATATTTATATTTTAAACCTAAATACTTTACAACATAGTTTTTTTTGAAATACAGGCTGCAATGAGGTATGGCTACCACTTTTGAAGAAAAAATTATATGAAATATAATTTAGGATAATTTATAATTTATGATTGTAAAATTATGGCATAACTTATGGTATCCTAAGTGATAAACAAGACATATAATAAAAAGGTGAACAAAAGATTAACAGTATGAATAAACTATGCACATATAATCATATAGATTATCAGCATTAGTTTAGCATGTTATCTAAATAGGGTATTATCACATCAAAGGAATAAGGCCACAGCAAGAACTCTGTCACTAAGTTGGAAAGAATAGCAAAATTCAGAAAACTGGCTATGGAATCAATCTTTCCAGTTAAGGATCCATTCACCAAGTTCACTAGACTATCTATCCTGTATTTCAATTAAATGTTTTTGAGGAGGAAAATTAAAAACCAAAGAATTTAAAGAAAGTAGCAGTGTTACTTAAAGGAACAGCCAATAAGCCTGTTGTTTGTCTTCATTAAGCTCTGTGCTATTTACCTCCAGGTTTATGGCACTGAGAGCTAGTTAGCTTTAGTCATTCTACACACTACCCTGGGGTGGGGTAGGGTGGAAGGATTAGGCAAGAGGACACCTCACTGAAGAATGTCACACACCCAGTCTTCCCTTAGAGCTAGTGGGAAAATTTTACATTCCAATTTAAAAGACAACTAAGTGACTGTTTTAGTCAGCTTTTTTGCTTCTGTGACCAAAAGACCTGACAAGAACAGTTAGAGGAGGAAAGGTTTATTTGGAGGCTCATGGTTTCAGAGGTCTCAGTCCATGGACAGCAGGCTACCTTCCTCCGGGCTCAAGGTGAGTCAGGACATCATGGAGGAAGAGTTTGGCAGAGGAAAGCAGCTCACATGATAATCAGAGAGCAGAGAGAGACTCCACTCACCAGATACAAAATATATACCAAAGGCCTGCCCCCAATGCCAGCTACACTCTACCTACCTTCAGTTACCACTCAGTTAATTACATCAGGGGGATTAATTCACTGATTGTGTTAAGACTCTCATAAGCCAATCATTTCTCCTCTAAACTTTCTTGCACTGTCTCATGCATGAGATTTTGGGGGACACCTTACATCTATACTTTTTAGTCAGCTTTTATGCTGCTATGACCAAAAGACCTGACAAGAACAGTTAAAGGAAAAGTTTATTTTGTGGCTCATGGTTTCAGAGGTCTCAGTCCATGGACAGCAGGCTACATTCCTCCAGGCTCAAGGTGAGGCAGAACATAATGGCAGAAGAGTGTGGTGGAGGAAAATTGCTCAGGACATGTCCATCAGGAAGAGGAGAGAGAAAGGGAAAGAGCTCCACTCTCCAGATGCAAAATATATACCCCAAAGTCACACACACAAACACACACACACACACACACACACACACATATATATATATCTCCAATGACACACCTCTTCCAGCCATACCCTTCTGCATACAGCTACCACCCAGTTAATCCCTATCAGGGGATTAATGCATTGATTAGGTTAAGGCTTTCATAACCTAATCATTTCACCTCTAAACTTTCTAGCATTGTCTCACACATGAGCTTTTAGGCGTCATCTCATAGCTAAACCATAACAAAACTTTCAGATTGGGTCTCTTAAATAATACAAAGATCCATTCAGCTCTCTGGAGGGTCTGAGTGATATAAAGTTGCTAAAGTCATTGAAGTAGCTAAATTTTACAAGTTTCTTAGGGTGTATAAAATGTGGCTTAATCAACATCTCTAGATAAATAATGTCTTCCTTTCTTTCATCCTGAGCCTTTATTTCCACACTATTCACAAAAGTGTGTGTGTGAATTAGAATTTACTTTCTTAGAACTTGAAGTTTCCTCAAGAAATGTTCTGCTGATCTAGGATGCATTACTAACAATTTTGCTTGTTAAAAGACTTTGTGTGTTATTTTCAAGTGCTGTTTACTGATAAAGAACTGAATAGAAGTGCTTCTCCTTAAAGCTAGTTAATTGTGGGGACGTTATTTGAGCTTTCATTTCTTTGTATATACAAAAGAGTTTGGTGATTCCTTCCATTCAGGACTGTCATGAGGATTAAATTGGATAAACTATACACATTCTCTGGTGCTTAGATTATAATAGGTGCTCAGTATTAGTTCCTCCTCTGAACCATTAACCCCAACTGTATTTTAGGCTTTGTTGATACTGTTAGCCAATGTACTTATCACTAGTGAATCTGCTTTTCAAAGGATGAATGCAAATTGCTTACGATAAAACATTTTGTTTATAGACATTATTAAAAGTAGGCAATTAAATGTGCCTTAATATTATTTTTAATATCATAGAATACTTAATTTACACTTCATCAAATTTTAATACACATAAAACAGCATGGTCCTAAAATAAAAATAGACACATCAACCAATGAAACAAAATAGGCCCAAAATGAACCCATGTATATATGGTCAAATGATTTTTAACAAAGATTCCAAAAAATACACACCATTTCATCAGTAAATGGTGTTGGGAGAATTGGATATCAACATGGAGAAGAATGAAATTGAACCCTTATCTTATACTGGAAAGATATTACAAAAGTCTATGACAGATAAGAAAAAGCAAGAGATCTCAGCCTTCAGGGCTTCTATACCTCCGTATCATCGTGATTTTATTCTCTACATAATATGTGCTCTTTTCCCCAAGTTAACTATTTCATGGTGGAATCTTCAGATTGTGGCTTCTCAGGGGTTCAGAGCTTGCAATCTTTCTAAATACTCAAACTTAAGTTCACAGTTTGTCTCTTTCTGTTCCCATCTCTCTCTCACTCACTCATGCACGCCCCATCTACATTATTTTACCTTTGTTCAAGCTCCTTTGCTTGCCAGAATCCTGCCTACATCCTGCCAAAGGCTCAAGACCCAGCTCAAGTACTTTTTCCTTGGTGGTTGTCTTATTCAGCAAGTGAAGGGGCTCCAAGATGCAGGGTACTATGCTACAGAGAAAAGATGTAGGTATGTGAGTCCTCCAAGGTATCTGCCAGGGAATTAGGAATACAGACAAGTAGGTGGAATAAAATATCACAGATGTTGGAGTAAGGAGATTCACAGGCCATACAGCAGATTCAAATGGTCAATTTAACTAGGTGAAGGTGGTTAATCCAGGAAACATTTAAAGCCAAGGAGACCATGAGCCTGGTTCTGTATACAGAGTATGTTGTGGTCTACACAAGTAAGTGTCCATCAGGGACGGAGGATATAAATGAGTGTGTGGAGATATTCCTCAGAGAGGAATCTGTATGTGAAAACTCACAAGTTTGAAGTTTCCTCACTTGTTTGAAGCTGCAGGAAGTTGGATGGGAATGGATGGGACTGGCACCGAGGGGGAATGGAGAGCTACTGAATATTTTAAAACTAAGGCAGAAAATGAAAAGATGCATATTTTAGGCAAATCTCCAGAAGGAGAATAGAGGAATATAAGATTAAGGCCAGAGTTCAGGTTGGAGACCATTTTACTTGTTTTGTCTGGAAAATGGCTAACATTCTCTTTGAAGCTCTGTGGTGCTGACAGTACCTTTTATTTTACCATTCGGCTGCACTCTTGTGATTACACTCCTAAGAATTCTCTCTCTATAGCTATACTGAAAAGGACCCCTGCTCTCTGACACACCTTGCATTGTCTTTTGGTACTTGCTCCATTAACTTTCTGCAAAAGGCTCAAACATACACACACACACACACACACACACACACACACACATACACACAGGCATAGCTCTTAGGACAGGAAGACATACAGAGAAAATAGGTACTAAGCACTGTTTATGGACAGATGGCACGGGTGTCAACAGTGGATTATAGTACACAGCCACTGTGCATATTGCCTACACTTACAAATAAGCTCTTGAAAGACATTAAAAGGCTAGAAACCACTAGAGAGTTGGAATGTGTGCACCTTGTGATTTTTTACCCTTTGACCACTTATTCTATGTAACCTCATTTAATTTGTACATTTGCATATAAAAATGCCTGGTCATCAACAACTGATACTTTAATTTTGACTCTACTGAATCCATCAGACGACAGCCCTGAACATATATTCCATATATTCCAAGGTTTCTTGGAGCCTTATCAAACTTAGTGGCATTTGCATTCAAAATTATTTGTTCTTTAGCTTGCACAGCTTATATTTTATTCAGACCTCTTATCTGTAAGCACAATTTGGTCTTCACTGGCTACATCATCGTAATTGAGAAAGGACTACATTGCAGGTATGTAAAGAAAAAGGTAATGTTTAGTGAAATTTTCTGAGTGATCGGTATATTAAAGAAAGGAAAAAAATCCCCATAAGATGTCTCACCTTTTGTTTTATAAATCATGGAATTTTAAGTCCACAATGTTGATTAAGAGAAATGGCAGGCTTCTGTTTGATACATTTTTCCCTAACCTAACACTTTTTCTTAGCCTAAGGGAATTAGCTCCAAAATTCTTAGCTTAAGCCTAAGCCTAACATATTTTTTCATTGACCTGGAAGACATATTGCAAAACACTGTAAAATAACATCTTGCATTGCTATGATGATAGATAGAGATCTACATATTTGTGGTTTTAAAATTTATATGAATATATGTGTCTACATGCTAGAAATTTTAGCCAATTCTTCAATAATATAGACATTGTATGAAGTTATCTGTGTTCTTCTGAAAAGATGCATGTCTGTCTTCACGGACATTTTGACAGTCTGCCAAAATGCCAAACTATAGTTAGAGGAAGATGTGGGTCAGTATGTATATACAGAGGGACAGGACAGGAAAGATGAAGAAGGTGAAGAGGATGTGGAAGGGGATGAGGAAGGGAATGAGAAAGAGGAGGAGAAGAAATAGCACTGGAAGAAATGATTTTCACAAGTGAAAAAAGTGGAGAGAAGTCCTTGGGAAATATCAGAGACTGAAGCATCAGCAAAAAATTAAAAATGAAGACCCCATGAAATCCATGACATGGCAGCTCCCCTTGGCATCTGTTCCTGCCCTCTTCTTGATGTGTGCTCTTGTACTGCAAAGTTAGAAACTATAAAATGCCTTTCCAAGACTCCCTTGCAGCTAGATTTTCTGGTCATGGTCTGTGCTAGTGATCAGAGGCAACAGAGAGACTTGAATATAAAGGGAATTGGGAGCCAGCAGCAACAGGTAGACGTCCCCTCTTCTGGTGCAGGTGTCATAGGACATCTAGCCCTGGAACTTTTGTCCATTGATGACTTCATCCTTTATCCCCAGATCATGGTTCAGGTCATGAGCTCTGAGAGCCACACATCAGGCAGTGACAATTGGAGCCTCAAATTGCAGACAAGTTTAGGACAAGGGCTTCCTGATTCTCTAAACTTTTGGTAGTGGAAGAAATGGGGCTTACTCTTCTAGTATCTGATTTTCTGTTTTGAATCACTTACTGCTAAAAATAGTAGAATCTTTTTGTCATCTGCAACTGTAAACTAATATGCATCATTTTTACATTAGGGGCCCTGAAGGTGTCATGAAAAAAAAATTGGTTGTAACTACCTTAGGGGATAAAACTTCACCTTATCATCATTGGGGCAGTTAGGCATGCAATTGATCATATCAATATTACTAAATATAATTAGCTTCACTTTTAAAAGGTCAACCTCTCTTCATCAGCAACTTTCCTGATTATAGTTCCTAATAGTGGGATTGAAAAGAAAAGGCAAACTTGAGCAGAGTACCTGATTAATGTTCACAGGACCTCATTTGGTGGGTACACAGAGTGTGGTTGACTGTGAGTTAAGAGGAAACTTGAGAAAGTTTAGTTTCATAATTTCTTATTAACTTGATCAGAAGCCAGAAATATGTAGAAAAGACTGACAATAACAATTAAGTGGAAGGCTGAGACATCACAAAAGAGAGAAAAAAACAAACAGGGGATGCATTGTCATATTCCTAAATATATCATCCAACAATAAGGCAGAAACAGCAAGAACTAATAGGTTATGCATGAATACAAAATTAAAATATTGTTATTACTTTATATTTTCAAAGCTTATGTTCCAACAAGATGAAAACACTTTATTCTACAAATTGTGTAAGGAAAATGAAGCATAGTAATTTGCTTAAAGTAGCTAAGTCACCCTTGAAGCAAATGACCAAGATAGAATTTAAATGTGTTCTCCACCACGTGGACCTCATCAAGAGAAACTGGGCTGACATTAAAAGATTGGGGGAGTAATTTCCCAACTGGGTGAACGAGACATAAGGACAGTGCTCCAGAGTTAGCTTAGAAGTTTATGTGGCATAGGTACATGTTTGCTGAAGGTGCTGCTTCTCTTGACAGTCAAGGTGATCATGTGACATACATTATAAGCCACATTAAAATTTTCCCACCACTTTCTCACATAGGCTACTCAGCATGGTCACAAAATCAAATTTGTGAGCTCTAACTGCCCTTCCCCTCCTGGATTTACAGCAGGGTCCATGACAACAATCCTTTCTTGAATCCAGGGCATTGACTTCCTAATAGATTGTTGTTGTTTTGTGCCCTCTGGTTTTAATTTAAAGCCTGCATAGCAGGTAGGTAGGTAGGTAGGTAGGTAGGTAGGTAGGTAGGTAGGAATGAAGACAGACAGACAGGCAATAGATAGGCTTCTCCAAGGCATTTTTTAAGGGAAAATTCAAAATTTAGTTTTCAAAATAATACATAGGGTACAAGCCCTATTTTTTTTTAAAGAAGTAAATTTGTTGTATATATGTGGTGTATGATTGTTTGTGCTAAAATGAATAGAAAATAGAATGAAAGACTACAGAATAATAGACTTTTCTTTTTTTCTTTTTTTTTTTTTTTTCAGTACTAAAGATTGAACCCAGGGGCACCCTATTACTGAGCCACGACCATGGTCTTTTTGCAAGAAAGCTGGAATCATCTTTGACTTCCTGTCCACCTAGATCTAATCACTCACCAAATTCTTTCTATATTGCCTTCTTCATAACTTTGGATTTTATCTAAAATGGCCATTCCCACCTAAACTTCAGGTGAAGGGATGGACCATCACTTCAGCCTCAGCAACTATTCTATACGGTCTAACAGATTCTAGATTTGCTTCTCCATATTACATAATTGCAGTTACTGCAGGGCAAGGATTATAATTCATTCACTCCCCCTGATATAAAAAATTTCCATTGACTCTTATTTGTATATTTTCTAGGACCTCATGCAATTCCTTAAACATAGTTGATGTTAAAAATAGGAGCTTTATTTCTAGCACTTTAGTGGTCTTGTTAAGGAAGTTGAGGCCTAATTTGATATGGTGAAGATTTGAGCCTACTTTTTCTTCTGTTAGGTGTAGGCTCTCTGGTCTAATTCCTAGGTCCTTGATTCATTTTGACTTGAGTTTTGTGCATGGTGAGAGATATGGATTTAGTTTCATTTTGCTGTGTATGGATTTCTGGTTTTCCCAGCATCACTTGTTGAAGAGGCTATCTTTTCTCCAATGTATGTTTTTTGGTGCCTTTGTCTAGTATGAGATAACTGTATTTATGTGGGTTAGTCTCTGTGTCTTCAATTCTGTACCATTGGTCTACATGTCTATTTTGGTGCCAATACCATGCCATTTTGGTCACTATAGCTTTGTAGTGTAGTTTAAGATCTGGTATTGTGATGCCTCCTGCTTCACTCTTCTTGCTAAGGATTACTTTGGCTATTCTAGGTCTCTTATTTTTCCAAATAAATTTCATGATTGATTTTTCTATTTCTATAAGGAATGACATTGGGATTTTAATTGGAATTGCATTGAATCTGTATAGTGCTTTGGGTAGTATGGCCATTTTGACAATATTAATTCTCCCTATCCAAGAGCATGGGAGATCTTTCCATCTTCTAAGAAATAAAATCAAGAATCAATAAATGGATAAATGAGATGGATTTGAACTAAAAATCTTCTTCTTAGCAAAAGAAACAATGAGGTGAAGAGAGAGCCTACATTTGGCGAGCAAATTTTTGTCACATGCATGTCAGATAGAGCACTAATCACCAGGATATATAAAGAACTCAAAAAACTTTATACCAAAAAAACCAAACAACTCAATAAATGGGCTAAGGGATTGAACAGACACTTACCAGAGGAAGAAATAAAATTGATCAACAAATATATGAAAAAATGTTCAACATCTCTAGTAATTAGAGAAATGCAAATCAAAACTACTCTAAGATCTCATCTCATGCCATTCAGAATGGCAGTTATCAAGAATACAAGTAACAGTAAGTGTTGGTGAGGATGTGAGGGAAAAGGTACACTCATACATTGCTGGTGGGATTGCAAATTGGTGCAGCTAATCTGGAAAGCAGTATGGAGATTCCTTAGAAAACTTGGAATGGAACCATCATTTGACCCAGCTATCCCACTCCTCTGTCTATACCCAAATGACTTAAAAACAGCCTACAACAGTGACACAGCCACATCAGTATTTATTGCAGCACAATTCACAATAGCCAAACTGTGGAACCAACTCAGATGCTCTTCAAAAGATGATTGGATAAAGAAACTGTGGTATATATATATATACAATGGAATATTACTCAGCAATAGAAGAGAATAAAATTATGGCATTTACAGGTAAATGGATGGAGTTGGAGAACATCATGCTAAGTGAAGTAAGCCAATCCCTCAAAACCAAAGGCTGAATGTTTTCTCGGTTAAGTGGATGTTAATCCATAAAAGGCAGGGGTCATGGGAACAGTAGAGAAACTTTGGATTAGCCAAAAGGGAGAGTTGGGAGGGGAGAGGGCATGGGGAAAGGAAAGATGATGGAATGAGATGGACATCACTGCCCTAGGTATGTGTATGAAGACACAAACAGTGAGATCCTACTTTGTGTACAATCAGAGATGTGAAAAACTATGCCCCGTTTGTGTACAATGAATTGGTGAGCATTCTGCTATCATGTATAAATTATTAGAACAAAAAAAATGAATAAAATATGAAAAAATAGGAGATGTAGAGTAAGACAGACTTGAATTCCAAGTCTAATCTGTCACTTATTAGGTCTGTGCAGGGCTGGCTACAAATGAAAATGCCTGTCCTGCCTGTAGGAGGTAGTGGCCATGGTATAGATAAGATCTGATGTCCTCCAAAGTTTCTTGTGCTACAATCTTAGTTCCCAGGCTGATGGTGTTTGGAGATGGTGTGGACCTTTGGGAAGTGGGGCTTAATAAGAGGCTCCTGAAGGGAATGTGGGATCTTAGTCTCTGTCTTCCTGTTTGGGGATGTGGTGCTCTTCCTCCTACACACACCCCCACCCTTGCATCAGCCATTAGATGACACCACCAAGGAGGGGCGCTCACCTGAGCCTGTACCATATTATTTGAATTTTCATTCCTCAGAAGTGTAAGATAAATAAATCTCTTTTCTCATAAAGTTTGTCTCAGATATTTCAGTATAGTAACTAAAATCTAATATAGAAGTCAATTTTCCCTTCCCACAAGACTATTGCTCCCAATCAGAGCTGACAGATGACCCCCAGGGGGCTACTACTCCAGGGCTGAGACTAGCTTAGTACCTGGAGCCAGGCATATGCATCAGGGGAAGGACCACTGTGGCCTGGCCTTGCCCAACCCCAAGAAACCCCAGGGTACATGCCAATCCCTCCCTTTCTCATTCTCTGTGTGCTCAGGCCCTGCAGGGAGCTGATTGCAATAGGAGAACATGCATCTCCCCTTGAAGGGGGTCATTTCCCTGGTTATAGAGTGGCAGCAGTTCCAGGAATGGAAGAGAAGGGAAAGGCTGGTGGCACCCAGCTAGGTGATGGGAGGCAGGACTCTTCTTGCTCAGGGCCCCATGACTCTAGTGCATGCTCCATTGTCCCCTTCGATATAAAACACAAATTCAATGATAAAATATTCAATAGTTTCAGGAGGAGACCTCAGAGCACCAATCCTAAGCACGAGGTCCTTCTGCATGTGGGGCCCTGTGCAGCTGCACTGGTTATAGCCAGTCCTGACTTTGTGGCCTAAGAAAATTTGCCTAACTTCTGAGTGTCTCCACCTGTAAAATAGATGTGATAAAACCTATGTTACCAGATTGTAGTGAGCCTTAAGTCACACTCCCAAAGATCATAATGCTTAAAAACATTGACTCAGTCATTGAATCCCAAGCCCTATTCAAAGATGCTTTGCATTGGGTTGTGAAGTGCAGAAAATGACCAGGGGCCGAGTTCGTATTTTTAGCCTACATTTGAACCATGGAACCCAAAATGGTTCCCATGCCCAACTCAAGGCTTGTGATCATACTGAGGTGCTTAGAAAATACTCTTTCCAGAGCTCCACCATCAGAATATTTGGAGATAAGATCCAGGAGCATATGCTTCTTCCAGATTTCCCAGGTGATTCACATACAATTTTTCCTTTTAATATTTTCTTATGGTCTTGGAGATACTACTTTTCTCATTTTGCTACACGTACTTTATCACATTTCTATCCATTCATCCAGACCTTCCTCCATCAGTCAATAGGTCCATCTTCCCTTACTTTAGCAAAGCATCTCAAAGTAGATTGCAGACATCAATGTCCTTCATCCCTAGATACTTCAGGATGTGTATCAGAAGAGTTCAGTATTGTCTACAGGGCTTCTTTTTTCTTTGAAGGTAAACTTACATATTATGCAAAGGACAGCTATTAAGGACACATTTACTGAACTTGACCGATGTCTGAATCTCTGAAATGTAAACTTGTGTGAATATATAGAATATTACCTTCACCCCAGAATGTTTCCTTATTATCCTTTCTGGTAAATACCCATTCCCAGGCCTCCAGCCATAACCACTTTCTGAATTTTTTCCCAACACAGTTTTATTTTCCTATTTTAGAACTTCATGGAAAGGAATCATGTAAGGAAACAGCTTCATGAAAGGTCCCTCTCATCCAGCACATTTCTTGAGCTCCATCCATGTTGTTGTGCAGTCATTTATCTCATTTTATTACTGAACAGGATATTCATTATGTGAATGTTCTATCTTTTGTTATTTCATTATTCTCTTGATAAACACCTGTGCTGCTTCCAGTCCAGGGCTATTATCAATAAATCTTCTGCGAATATTTTTGTCAAGTCTTGTGTAGACTTAGGTTTCTATCTCTTTTAGGTAAATACTTCCAAGTGGATTGGAATTGCTGGGCAATAAAGTAGGAGTATATTTAGATTCATAAGAAAGTAGTGGCTCTTTTTCCAAAGTGGTTGTACTATTTTATCCTCTTCCCAATCATGCCTGACGATGCTGCCCGGGCCTTATCTTCAACAGCATTTGGTGTTGTTGGCCTTTCAAATGGAATTTTAACCATCCTGGTAGATATTCAGTGATAACTCATCGTGGTTTTAACTTGCATTTTCCTGATACCTACTGACTATTGACTACTGATGAAATTGGACTATTTTTGAGTACTTTTTTACATGTTTGTTGGCCATTTAAATATCTTTCTTTGTGACCTCTCCATTCAAGTCTCTTGCCATTTTGAATTGAGTTACTTGCCTTTTTATTATTATTATTAATTTTGTTTTGGTACCGGGGATTGAACTCAGGGGCACTCGACCACTGAGCCACATCCCCAGCCCTATTTTGTGTTTTATGTAGAGACAGGGTCTCACTGAGTTGCTTAGCACCTTGCTGTTGCTGAGGCTGGCTTTGAACTCACGATTCTCCTGTCTCAGCCTCCCAAAGTGCTGGGATTACAGGCACCTTTTTATTATTGATTGGTAAGAATTCTTCCTATATCCAGGATGACCCTGCTAGGTAGACATCTTGCAAATACTTTCTCCCAGTCCAAGGTTTTTTCATTTCTTAATAGTATCCTTTGAAGAACAAAATTTTAAAATTTTGATGAAATTCAGTTCTGCACTGTGTGTATCCCTAGTGCTTTTTCTCACTAATTTTCTGCAATACTGCTCTACATTCTCTCTTTTCTCTGAGCTTCTAGATGAACCATATTTGTAAAAACAGCAGCACAAGAGAACCTCCTCCATCCCATCCCTCCTGTGATAGCATTCTTCCCCATGTTCTTATAAAATAACTTCCTCCAAAAAAGTGGACCCAATGACCACCTGTTTAAAAAGTCCCTCATGCATTTTGCGAGCTTGGGGTGATGACCCTATTTAGAGAGCAGTTCATCTGCCTTTACTTCCTGTCACTCATATTCTTCACAGATACAAACCCCTTTCTGTATTTTAAAATTTCCCATAGTACCAAGATCAAGGTCATGGTTTAAAATCTTCATGGTTATGAAATTCCTGAAAGGGAAGGGAAGGACTGGGATGGCCACAGCAAGTTCCTGAGGCTGTTTTCTTTTTAATAGTCTGCATTTAGAAACAATCATCTGCGGATCTTATAACATTTGACAGAAAGTCAGGCTCTAAGGGTATTATCTGCTATGAGAAAAAGCAGACACAGGGCAAAGACACCTTGCCTAGGGCCCCGTGGGGAGCTTGGAACAGAAGCCGGTCCCCTATCAGGAGATCCCAGTTGCTCTGAAATTCCACAAGCAGAACAGGCAGAACACAAAAGAGAAACCCACTGAGGAGAGGAAATGTTTTCCCACAAAAGCAATTTCCTCCAATTCGTATTTCAGCAACAAATTTGTTTCCAGTTTCAGATGCCACTATTCAAAAATGACTTGTTGCCTTTTGACTATAATAGCACCCCCTCATTCTTTAATGATCTGCTTGTAAATATTTATCAATTCGGCTTGGCCCTCCGTCCCCTTTCCCTGACTTCCTTGTGGCGAGCCCCCGGGGCTGCCAGGCAAGCTCAACCTGGATGGCTGGGAGGCCTTTCACGTGGCTCGTATGCTTTCTCATCTGGACTCTGAGGTGCTATAAACATTTACAACTGAACTGTCAACATGGATAAATAAAGCACTGTACATTTTTACAGTTCACTCACCTTTATTATGCTTTTCATATTCTTACCCAGCTTCAAAAGATTTGCTTTATCTCATGAAAATGAAGCAATAGATTAGATGATTTTAAAAATGTATTATTCAGTGCCAATTATACTGAAGACCTGAAATTATCTCATTCCTATAGTCATGTGGGTTTTATTTTTTTTCTTTAGCTAGAATTAGAATTTGTTTTATTAATGACAGAAACAAACCCTTGATTAACACTTCCGTCTTCCTCTCATTGGCAACTACTGTTGTCTACAGTGTTGGTTCCAGAACTCTCACTGGCTCTGATTTTCCTGGAGAACTCATTAAAGTCTGTTTGGCTGGGCCCCACCCAGGAGTTTCTGATTCACAAGGTCTGGAGGTGGGGGCTGGAAATGTGCATTTCTCACAGCATCCCTGGTGATGCTGATGTTGCTTGGTCCAGGAACCCGAGGCATTGATTTGGTTCTTTCTCTGGAGAACAAAGGATGTTCACTTCTTTCAGTGTGGATTTCTAGCCTGTGGTCATTTTATTCCTGTCTTCTGAACTGTGCAGTATGTTGACACTTGGTGAATAAGTGATTCTCACACACGGACAAATACACACTTCGAAGCCCAGGGCGGGGTGGGAGGGCCAGTTGCATCCTGCCCTAATCTTGGTGGCTTCCGGTGGCATTGGGACTTTCCTCCAGTGGGACATCTTGAGAGAACATCCCAACCCATTCTGTATTCACATCATTACTTCCTCCAAGCCAAGCAGTTTTTTTAAAATTGCATTTGCAGGGCTGTGTTGACCAGGAGGACTGACCTCAATCTAGCCGAACCTCCAAGAGCTTACCTGCTAAACAGCCTCCCACTCACATCTCCAAACTCATCCCCACCCACCCCCAGAAGAGCTTTCGGCCCCTCTCTGCAGTCTGAGAACATTTTGATCTTGAAACTTACTTAACACATGGTCTTGTACTTTTCTGCTTGTGGGTTTATCTCACTGTGTGACATTCACAGCTCTTGTCCACAGAGAGTTGTTACTGATGTCATTACTCTACAAGGTTATGATCAAAAACTTAAAGAATAAAGCAAGATGGGAGGGAGGAGTTAGGCGAGAGAAATATCTACTTCCAGGAACAGCAGCCCCACCTTATCTGCAATTTCACCTTTGAGGGTTTCAGTTACTTATAGTCAATCATGGTCAGAAAATATTGAATGGAAAATTCCAGAACTAAACAGTGTATAAGTTTTAGATAACTTTTATTACAGTATATTGTTACGCTGTTCTATTTTATTAGTAGTCATTGTTAATATCTTACTGTGCCTAGTTTATAAATTAAACTGTATCATAGGTATGTATGTATAGGAAAAACACAGTGTATGTTTGGGTTCTGTGTTGGGTATAGCTTCAGACATTCACAGGATGTGTCTTCGGTGGATAAGGGTGGATTACTGTACATTTACTGTAAAGTTAGACATCAAGGTCATTGGTGATTGGAGAAGGCAGTAGAAGTTCCTACCTACTGTGACAATCCAAAAGGTTGACACTCCCACGTCCCAGCAGCAACAATGGGAGCAGCCCTGTGAGTGATTTTGCCTTAGGTCAAGGACATGTATCGAGCCCATGAACACAGAAAGTGTGATTGGAGGTTGAGAATCTACTGTCATGATTTATTTCTCCCTCTGTGGGTAGAATTTGTCTAAGGTTGGATAATTCCCCAGACAAGACGCAGCATACACAAGGTGGCAGATAGGCAGCATTAAAGGCAGGTGTATTGCGAGGTGCAGGAAAGGCAAGAGAAAGGGAGAAATGCCCTGGAGAAAAAGAGGGCACACAAGGGTTAGGAGGCTAAGTGCACCACTTCAAGTTCTTTGTTTGTTTGTTTGTTTGTTGTTAGGATAGGAGTGGGGCTTGTGGTATCCGGAAACCCAGGAGTCGCAGGTAGGCACGCCACCGCAGTTGTGTAGCAGTTACCTGTTTGGGGGGAGTTTTATACCTACACTGTGTTGAAATTTAGGGCATGCACCTGCATATGTAGGTCATTTTCCCCTTTCTGGCCTAGCTTCAGGGATGGAAGTTAGGAAGGCATATAATCGTCTACCGACCCTCCAGGCAGCTTGTGGTCCCTGCAGGCCTTGGGACCTTGATGTGTGCACATAACCTACAGAGACAGACAAGTCTCTTTCCGGAATGTGGAAGGACATGGTAGTGGAGTCCAGGTCAGTGGCTGCTCCTGTCTTCCCCTTTTTAGTGCGCCCTTGTGCTTCTGTGGCTGTGTGACAGAGATGGCACTAGGCCATAACAGTGGCATGAGGCTCTTGTGAGGCTGAAGAACTCTGAGACTCAGGAAGGAAGGTGAAGAAAGATCAAAATAAAGGTGGGAGGGAATAGCATTTGCAAATGGAGTTGCTCATCTTGGGCTCACCGTGCAGGCCCATTTTGGGGCTAGACCTGTTATGGTGTCTTTGGTCACAATGAGTGCCAGGCAATGAATCCATGTGTATTTGTCTCTTTATCATGTGTGAATAGGACGGGGCTTTCCCATAAGCAAGAACAAAAACAAAAAATATATTCTTGTCTATTACCTAATGTATCTTCAATACCATGCAACATGTGAATGATGGATGCATTCATAACATGCTAAATATGCTTTTTTGCTCCTTCCAAAAGTATTTTAAACTATGTCCCTCATACAACCACTTTGACAGAAAATTTACAGTTTCTTCCAGAGCTAAGCATAGTCTTACCATACAATCCAGCGATCACACTCCCAGGTATTTACCTAAATGAGCTGAAAATTTATGTCCACATTAAAAACCTGCACACAAATGTTTGTGGAAGCTTTATTTATAATTGCCAAAAATCAGAAGCAATCAAGATGTCCTTTAGTGGGTAAATGAGAAAACAAATATAGTACATCCAAACAATGAAACGTTTTCGGCATTAAAAAAGCAAGAAGCGATCAAGCCATAAAAAGATGTAGGGAATCTTAAATCAATGCTGCTACTTGAAAAGAGAGAATCTAAAAAAGTGACATGCTATAGTATTCTGGCTGTATGATACTCTAGAAATGGCAAAACTTAGGAGACAGTAAACAGATCAGTGGTTGTCAGGGGTTCAGTGGAGAGAGGACTGCATGGGTGAGGCACGGAGGAGTTTTAGGGTAATGAAGCTACTCTGTGGGAGACTGTCATGATGAGCACATGTCATTATACAGTTGTAACAACCCAGAGAATATTCACGAAGTGTGGACTCTAAGGTACACTATGGAATTTTTTGTGAATGATCATATCCATATTGGCTTATTAACTTTAATAATCTAATGATGCAAATAATGTTAATAATGAAGGATATACATGGGAACTACCAGGACTTTCTGCTCAACTTTTCTTTAAAACTAAAACTGCTGTAAAACTTTAAAAACTGTCACAGGAAAGAAATACTTCCTACGTTTTATGCCACTACATTCTCAAGGCATCTGGAGACCCATATTTTCCCCTGGTTCTTAACATCTTGTTTCGTTTTTTAAGTTGCCTTTTTATTGTGTAACTATCTATTGGTAGAATATGCCTTATTTCCCTTCCCTTAAGTTAAGGAGATAACACTTAATGTGGATTTCATGAAAACTTATGAGGGAAGTTGTTTTTATGCAATTTAAATATTTCTGAATTTATTACAAATAAAGAGCAGAATGGGTTGGAAAATCCACACTTTCTAATATCATTCTGAAAGAATTTGGTCTACATACATCCCATTTTGGCAGCTAGCCACTGGGGACTTTTGAACTGACCCAGCTTGCAAAGTGTTCTAACTTCTTTTCTGGGATAAAGATGGTAAGAAAGAATATAGTGGAATGATTTTTTAAATAAATTTCCATTTGAAAAGACTTAAAAGTAATCTCAAGATCATTCTGAAAGTGGATTTGGAAGATTGCTAATAAAATGTGTTTGTTGTCAACTTAGGTTTTATGAAACCTAAAATTGATGGTCAATGACACAGAAACTTCTATTTATAATGGTGCATTTCCTTTTATAGCTCTTTTAATTTGCAAAGGTACTTTTCATATATTATCTAATTTAATATTCACAACGATCCTGGGAAGATCTGCGAACAGATGTTAACTTCTGAATAAATAATGACAACTCCACAAAGTAAGAATACTTGCCTAAGTTTTTTTTCTAGCTTCTCTCTTATAATCATGAATTTGGTAGGAGAGTCTGCTGACCTTAGAAACCAAACTGAGGTATGTGACCCTGTCTATTCATAAATCTATCAAAATTAATTTCTCTAGGAACTCTTAGCCCAACATCATTATGAAGATTTCTTTAAATGAATATACCCTATTTTTCTTCTGTCTTTGATAAAAATCAATTCATGTGCTTGAACAGAAAAAAAATTCTTCACTTCTCTTAAATAATATTAGAGATGAAAATAATATTCAATAAAAGTAGAAATGATGACATCATCAGAAACAGGCATCTCTAAAAATAAAATGTAGCCTCTCACACCGGACACTGTTTTGCCCTAGGTGCTGTTTTCTGTTTTGGACATGAACAGGGATGTGTACTGTTCTGTATGTACCCACGTGTACTTATGTTCCTCACTTTGGGGAGTCTGTGGCTCAGGAACAGATCTAACTGCAGCGTTGGTTAAGTTTCCCTGGAGGTGCTGCCTGTCGCCTGCGTGTTGAGTTGACTTCTGGAGGCAATATTGAACAATGTGTTTTCTGTTTGGGCTGCTCAGTGGAACAGTCATCAGAATGCTATGGGCACATCTGATGCCTACAAAGATGGAGAGGCCACATCAATGAGATCTGCTTTTTAAGTAACCACCGAACCTCCCATGGCTTTGGATTCAGGACTTCTCCACTTCTCCAAAGGGAAACTCAACCTGGGTCTTCCAGGGTACAGCTTTCCCAGATTACATTTGTTAGGGTTTGGATTTAGGCCCAGACTAGACAGAAAGGGAGTGGACTTGCTCCTAGATATCCATCTGAGGTTTTTGTTTTTCTGATCTACTTTAGTGAGTGTGTTTGTTCTCACACTTTGGACCCTTTGATTCATAATTAGACCTACATTTTAAAAGTACAGATTTTTAATGCAAAATATTTGCATTTCAGAGTGTCATATTTTATAAGTATCAATATTGCTCTTTTTCTCTCTCCTAGTCTATTTCAAATGGAGAAGAGAAAAAAAAAGTTTTCTCATTAACTCCTCTTTGTAGGCATTGCCAAATTATATATTTCCATAAATGAAAATATTAGAATGTCATGAAGCACCTTACAGCTTAGCATTTTGTTAGCCAAAATTTTTTGTGGTGGGGCTGGGGTTGTGGCTCAGTGGTAGAGCGCTTGCCTAGCATGTGTGAGGCACTGAGTTCAATCCTCAGTACCACATTAAAAATAAATAAATAAAGGTACTGTGTTCACCTATAACTAAAACATAAATATCTAAAAAAAATTTATGTGGTGTATTGAAATCATGATACTACTTTCATTCACCTTAGTCATTTACCTGTTTGTGATGCATTGACTTCAATAAGCATCTCTTTAAATACCCAGGAACATTCTGTACCATCTCCTGTCCATAAATGCTGGAGTCTCTCTCACCCGTCCTCGGCCTGCCCAACTTGAAGGGTCCATTTTTTCAAGACCCCAGAGGACCATGGAATCCTCTGCTTGAAGATAGAGAAAGCTGCTGGTCTTTGACAGGGAACTCCGGGAATATAGCCATGCAGCCTCTCTACGTGGGAGGCTGGGCTCCTGCCATCGTCATGCGGCTTCTGCTTGTAAGATGCTGACAGGCCACAGAAAGACACGCTCCCCACTAAGCCCTGCACAAGAGGGGCAATCATTGTCACTTCCAGAAGTGATGTCAACATACAAACCTGGAGGAGGAACTTGGGTAGGATGGGATGGAGGTGACATTTTTCATCTTAAGAAATTTGGATCTGCTTTCTTGACAAGTAAAATCGGTGCTAGAAATACCAATAAATTCCTGTGGTCAGAAAGAAGCAAGAGCACAGCCTTCCACTTGTATATTCCCTAATACTACTAAAGAGGATTTCCTTACACAATATAAATAAACAAAAGCCCATGCAACATGGCGGGCTTCCGTGTGGCACCCATATCTCTAGAGGCCCTCTTGACAGCAAGCCCTCTATAGGACTTACCTGGGGCTGAATTGCTGCTCTGGGGAATAGAAAGGGTAAATTCCTGTTATAGGTATTGTCACATTTTGTCTTAAGGATGCCATTACTGATACTGTGGTTTTGAATTGCATCTTGGGAGTCCATAGCCCTCTGGGGTTATTCAGCCCAATTTCTGAAAAGTACCGAGCAGCGATTGTATCAGGGCTATCACTCCCAAACTGCAAGGAGTAGTATACAGACCCTTGGGAGATGGGGTGGTGTTTGTCTCTTTGCGTTAGAAAAAGAAGAATGATTTAGATTGTCCCCATAGGCCTAATCTGAAAGAGAGAATTTTCTCCAGTAACACTAGATATAATGAATAAAAATGGAAGCAAGGACACATTTATGCCACCTTCACCTAGAATTGACCCTGTCTGGTGTTTACCAGAAACTCCTGCCAAGAGATTGCATAATTCACGGGGAGGAGTGGGAGCATGGTCCACAATATCTGTCTTCAAGTTAAAAATTTACTCAGAAACAGAGGCCACTTATTCTGTGCCACTCCAGAGAACTCAATTTTGGAGTAAGGCAGTCCTCAAATTAGAGTTGCTTAAAATGGGAGGAGAGTCCCTGTGATTGAAGGTGCCATGCTCCAAGGTCTTGCCTCTCCAGAATGATTGATGGTAGAAGAGGTTCCTGTCTGAGTTGGGTTATATATCTGGAGCAGACAGTATCTAAATTTGCTTTGAATTTTGAGATCCTGAAATGCAGTAGGAAAATAACTACCGGAATAATGAACTCCGCATAGAATACATTAAAAGTAGTATCATAAATTTCCCCAGACTAATGGTTAGAAATGGCAAGAAAAGCACATGAAACAGGTGTAATTTTAAGTAGTTGCCATGGGCCAATAGGGAGTCAGCTAGGTGGGAAAAATGGAGGAATGATATTTTATTGGCATTTGTTCCTTCTCTGAAAATTGTAGTAAAAAGGTCAGGGGAAGTAAAAAAAAATGAGCAGCCCCAGGATCTTCCCTCTTATCAATTTTCCAAATAAAATATATGTAGGTAGGTATGCATATACACATATTAAGTGACACAGTGCTAAGAGCCACCACGGTTAATTTGTTTTTGGAAACTTCCATAAGAATTCTCTATGAGACATTCTAGAAATAATAGAGCAGACACACTTGAAATAAGAGCCTTTAAACTGTGCATCTGTCACAAATCTGGAAAATGTTATAAATCTCTGTTTTCTCCCTCCATAAGAGGAAAATTGCTAGAAGATTCTGTGAGCATACCCATATAAAAACCCCTATGTGGTCGCTCCTGTGTTCTTCTCTATAAAATTCAAGAGAATTCAGGGTTTGTATCTGCAGAGCTGATGCTGCCAGGGAATCAGAGGTCCCCATAGGGATTCACTGAACCAAGGCCAGTAACCCAGTCACTGGGTCTTTTCACTGGTCTACAGCATGCATGAAGTCCTTTATAGCTAAGAAGTTATTTTCTTGACGTGCATCTATTTCACACACAGATGGGTCAACTGTGCCCAAGCAGAAGACTAAAACAGGTTGCCTGATTAGGTAGGACTTTATGATGGGTGGAGGAAAAGCAAAGGCTAAGGCACACTGTTTCACATTTAGTAATGAGCAGATCATCAGAATGGGCCTTCTGCACCTAATGCTTCCAGTAAGGACTTCTTCAGAGATCCAGGGAGCTTCGCGGCTTGTGTCTGTTAGCTATGCATCTCCATTCCTGTGAGCCCATTTGCTTTTCTATGACTCAGGTAAATTCACCATGGGCCACTTTGCAACAAGAATTGATACTTACCTAAATCTTTACAATTAGGACCACCCATTGGAATTCCCTGGGTGGAAGGCCTCCCAGAAACGATCTAAATTCTTATTATAATTTCAGGTTTATTCCAACCCAAACAAGATAGCAGAGTGCTTCTAGAGAGTGTATAAACTGATTTGGACTGTTTCATGATTGACAATAATCCTGAGTGATTACTTCCTTTATATAATCCTGAGTTCATATGAATATTGATTCAAAAACCCAGCAGGCCCATCTTCTCTTGAAGATAAAGGCTCAGAAAGGAGATCTCTTCTCCAGCTTTCACTTTATTAGTGAGAAGTAGTCACCTGACATTTTAATTCACATTACACATTTTATAGTAAACATGCTGATGTACTCATCCAACAAAATTCTGTACTGTGGTTGTTTCCAAAGTGCAAAGAAGACATGGGGAATGTCTGATTATGAAAGTTTATCTTATGCTGTTTGTGGTTTTTTAGCAAAAAATCTTGAAGCTTAACTTTCTAGAAGCTTTCTGTCCTTTACTCTCATTGCATTTCCCCTCTGTGTGATACTAATACTTCCAGACTTTTGTACTCTGTTTAACATTTATCTAAGATATTCTATTCTTATATTTTACTTCTAATCTAGCCTCTTAAGGGTTATGATTTTTGCTAATTATCCCCATTAATTTACCAGGTACTTGCAAAATATATTTCAGAACATTCTTTAGACTGTTCCCGGATTATGTCTGTCTTGAAAACAGTATATTCTCAAACTAAATCCATTTTTTTCGTTAGTCCTGAAGGGATATTTACTTATCCTGATAGGCTAATTCAAGTTTAATTCGGTTACAGAGATCCACATAATCAAAGATTTCTGGATCCTGAAATCTGAATGTTACACTCTTATAGCTGTGGCTGTTCGCCAGGTCATGGAGCCACTCCAAAATGATTGTTTAAAGCAAGACAATGTGCTTATGTAGTGGAGCCTGCAATGTGGAAAGCCCTAACCTAGAAGATTGACACTTAAAACTTGACAGAAACATTCCTTTTGCAGCAAAATAAACAGTTTTCTCTTCTCCTTGATAAGATGGAGCAATTTTTTGATGAGTCCATATGGTTTGTCCTCTTCATAGGAAACGACTAAAGACAACAGTTTTCCAGATATCTTCCTCCAAGTTTTCATTATCAATAAATGCTTGTGATATCAGCTGAGATTTTTTAGCCCACACATCCGGCTTATATCTTAATTGCAATAACTTCATGTCACAAACAGCCAATGGAGTGATGTATGGAAAGAGTTCCCCTGAGTTCCCCTGCCCCCTCGAGCTCCCTGCCATCCCCATTCCAGCTCTCTTCCCTCCTTTCTCCATTCCCAAACTCACGGAGCCCGGAAAGTCTTTCAACATTCCTGAAAAGTTACATAAGACACCAGAAGTAGATAACATTGTGTTTCAAGTTTAAAATGCTGAATGTTTATGCCTGTAGGGGGAGAAGAATGAAAGAATGTGCCTTTCAGGAATCATATCTGGGAGGCTGACAAATGTTTCCCTTGCAGGAAAAATAAGATTTAAGGCCTTTAACTGTTCCTTACTACCTGGTAAATAGTAAGCTCCCTGACCCTTAGGACTACACAATAAGCACCTAAAAGCCTATATTGCCACCAGCTAGGATGAAAATGCCAAATTCCGTTTGAGTTTTGGTGGATCCAAGAGCATCATCTTTGTCCTGAGATCCAACCCTTTTGTAATGGTATAGAGGGAAAGGAACAGGGTACCCAAGTCTTGGCTTTGCCTCAAAGGAAGGCCAGCCAGGTTCTTTTGTGGGCATCTGTGCCACCTCCTGGTGTACAGCTTGCTGATGTCCAGTCAGGGCGTGCAGCTCTAAGGGCTTGATCACAGCCACCTCTCCCGTTTGGCACTGAACAAGGCTTCTCTGAGAACAGCAGTGACACAGCTACAATTTAGAAGAGGAGAACATTTGGTTGGGAAAATGGAACAGCAAGAAAGGAAGTGTCATGTGTAAACATATTTGCCCAAATCAACACACTGCGCAGAATCGGTCCTTCCGAGCCTCCTGACCTTCCCCTTCCTTCCCTTCCGCGAGATCGGCAGAGGCAGACACGCAGCCCCATGGCTGATTCCAATACACTGCAACAGTCTCCAAGGCAACCCTGACTCAAGGTCACTTCAGTGCTGCCCAATTTCCAGGAAGCTTCTGTTGTATGTGGTCTGGCATCAGGGCGGGACATTTAACCTGAGCACAGGGGAAGCCCATCGGTTCCTACAGAATCCACATTCTTTTGTCTGGTGGGTTGGGTCTGTGAACAAGGATTGGCCTCTAACATAAATATTTTTCAAAAGACTTGTTGAATGTAGACATGACCTTTGCTCAATGGACTTACCACCCATCTAGATAAATAACAGCTGGAGGGAGATGCGGTGATGTCTCTGCTCATTGCTTTAGAAAGGAGCATGACTTGAGAAACAGAATCAAGGAGGAAAGAGCAAATACCAAAGGCCTTGTGGGTTTCTCCCCCAACTCTATTGCCTGCGTTCTTATCATCTCTTTGCCATCTTGCAACTTCATTTATTTTACTTTTTGGTACCGGGATTTAGCTCTGGGAAGGGTAGAAGACCACTGAATATGAATGAAATAAAATCCAGGATCTCCCACTGTGTTTCCTGCCAGCCAGTTCTTTCTTGCACAAGTACTCTAACATGATGACATGGATGGTATTTATTCTTGCAGGCATTCCTCAAAAGATGATAGAACCCTATTAGACACCAAATGCTGGGATAAGCAGATACAAACAATAATAATAAGTAAAAACCAGGCAATTTTAATACAGCTGTAAGTCAAGAGGAAGCAAGTGACCCACTTTGACAGATAAGCCAGCATGATGGCCTGTCAGGGATAACTTGAGCACAAAGTCACCTGGTAGAATTTTTAACCTGGTATCATCTCTGTGGTTCAGTTCCCTCCTCTGTAACATGGGAATGAAACTACCATTTCCTATCAAGGTCTTCTAAGAATTGCATTCTGGCCAAAAGTGACTTTCTTTCTTTTTTTTTTTTTTCTTTTTCTGTAGCAAGAATTTAACTCATGGGCACTTTACCACTGAGCTACACTCTGGAGTTTTTTATTTTTTACTTGGAGACAGAGTCTCACTAAAATGCTAAAGCTGGCCTCAAACTTGGGATCCTCCTGCCTCAGCTTCCTGAGTTGGTGAGATTACAGGCATGCCCCACTATACCTGGTTTATGCATCTTCCACTTTCAACTCACATTTGCCCAGCAGTTTAGGGAGATCACCACCAACTCTCTGACTCACTGACTCCCAGAGCTGAAGGGGTCAAGAGGCAAGTTTTGTCTTCTCCATTTTTAGGACAGATTCTCCCTGGGACCTCTATCACTTGGTGGGATTATGTGGGGCACAGGTGAGGCTCCCCTGTCCCACTGCATGAGAACCAATTTCAGTGACACAGGTTCAGGGCAGAGTGTGGCTCAGTGAATCTCCCTCCATTCTACAGGCCATGAAAAAGTGAAAATTCATGTGGATAGTGTTTCATATCCTGACAGACCCAAGTGTGCAGAGAGCAAAAGCCAGTATCACGTTTTCAAAGACCTTTCCTCCCGCGGCTCCATCTTGTCTTGCCAAGTCCCCCACACGATAGTTCCCACAAAGACCCTCAATCAGGAATTTTTCAATTTCAGTTGTTTCCACACTAATGAATCAAAGACCTGCAACCGATTCACCTCTCTCAGAGGTTATTACTATCTGTTAGGGACTTCCACCTTGAGATGGAATCACTTGACTAGGAGGTCAATGGAGAACCAAGAAGCTAGGGAGGTGAGGCCAGCAGTGATGGCTTCTGATCTTAGCAACTTCCAGCAAAGCCTCCCTCACGTGGCATCCAAGTAATAGAAGCTAGAACACGCAGTGGAAAATTCCATGCTTGACATTTATGGCAAAGAGCCGTAAGACTAGGAAACAAGCTTCTATTAGTAAAATACACTCTTTAAAACAATAATTCATGATCCTTCACAACTACCTTGTGTAACAGGCGTTATTCTCCATCTTACAGATGAGGAAATCAAGGCTTAAAGAGATTAGGTGATGTGGACAAATCATCTCAAATCACCTTTGACTAACTTCAAGACCTGACAACTTAATATTTCAATAATATTTCATGTCAGGGGTTCACTTAAGCCATGTTATGTGCAGTTTCAAAAAAAAAAAAGACATCCAATGTTTTGTTAACCAATATTAAGGGTTTTTTTAAAAAGCAGATCATACTGTATAAAGAGGTTAGCGGCAACTGTTCATGGCCAAATCCAGCCCTATCCCAGGTTAGTAAGTTAAACTTTATTGGAACATGCTCGTTCATGTATGTATTGTCTATGGAAAAACTCTGGTTATGAATTTATGTACTTTGACCAATCTTCCATGTAACCTTTGTCTGTAGCTACTTTCTAGCCATAAAGGCAGAGTTGAGTAGCTATGACAGAAATCATATATCTTGCAAATCTAAAATGATGCTTACAGATAAACATAAAAGTGTTAGTAAAAAACAAATCTAGTCTTTACATATGCTCACTGGATATTTTACAGTGTTTGTGGTATTAACCATTAGACTTCTTGCAACTTGAAGCATCATGTAAATCAAAAGACTTGAGTGTACTTTATGCAGTTTTAGGGTTCCATATATTTTATATTACTCAAATCCACTTTAGTTAAACAACACAGTTCTCTTAGCTAAAATACACTTTTCCCCAAACAGCTAGATAAATAACATATTGACAAGACAATATGCTCACAATCTCTAATATAGAGCTCAAGTTGCTACAGTTGAATGTAAGAATTACATACTAGGAAATCAGCTAATTTATTCATATGTAAACATAGCATAGGTTTGGTTTTCCAATCCTCCACTTGTACAAATAGATTTCCTTTACTTACTGTGGATTCACAGCACACATTTTATCTCTCCCTCTTAGCTAATAAAATAGCTCTTATATTCTTCTATTATCTGAATTTTCTAACAGCCACACAAGGAGCAGAAGACCCCTCTTCCCCTTTCCAATATCATCCACTTTTCTGTCCCTGCTGATTCATCCTTTCATCTATAATCTTTTTTCTCATGAGCAAACTTTCTGTTGCCCTTTTTTTTAACATCTCCATGAAGCAAAACTCCTTCAGAACTTTCTTCAATTTCTCTTCTCTCATTCCCTTTTAAACTTCTCCAATTAAATCTTTAGCCTCCCCACCCTCCTCCAACCCCTCTACTAAAACTGTTCTTGGCGGGGTTACCAATGACCTTGTATGTATGCCAAATCCAAATTAAAATCTCAGTACCATGCCACATGACCTACCACCAAAAGCATTAGGGTATATCTGTTCTTCCTGACACACTTTCTCCCTTTGGCTTCCAGGGTACCACACATTTTGGGGATGCTTGCTTTGTTGCAGTTTACACCTGGAATGTACCTGACACAGAGGGGGTGCTGAGTAATTGTTTAAATAAAGGACACTGGGACAGCCAACCTCATCTGCATCAAATCACACCACTGCTAACAAGATACTAAAAAAAAAAAATGTTATTTGAAGTCTCATAAGCAAAATACACTTATACTAAGTCTGAATGATGATATTTCAACGCAAAAACATCAAGGATATTTATTAAAACAGCTGTCTTTCCTCAATGTTATCTATATACTGTCTTACTTAAGGTGTTGAAAGGAATCTGTATGTCTTTATTCATAAAATGATCGTAATAAGTTCATGTTCTTTTTTGGTATTCTACTGAATCTACCACCCATTGTTGAGAAAATTACAAGTTGACTAGTTCGCTTCTTTATAAACATGGCCTGGTATCTTTGTTCTTTACTTCTCATTATATTTGACAGAAGTTGTAAGAAGACCCTTGAGAACATATCAATGATCCATAGGGTGATAGCTATATTAGTAACTTGCCATCTCAGAAGAAAGTCAAGGATCAAGATGATGTAATAATTAGTGTAATCCCCTCTGGTCAGATAACATGTGACATATGTATTAGATAAACCCTCAACCCACCTTCCTATTTGATTAAACAGAGAGTAAGTTCACTGTGGGTATCCATTAATGTTTTTGAATTGAATTGAATCAAGTTGAATTGAAAACCAGCCAACAAACAAATGGCCTGGTAAATTTGAACTGACTTGTATTTGATTTTTTAAAAAGCATTTTCACTCAGTATGTCTTTTCCAGATCAAGACACTCTATAGGTAACAAATAGAAATTTCAAATCCAGATATACAAGGTTATTCAGAGAGGTCCTCCAGAGAACTGTCAGCGGTTGTTCTCAGCATGCGCACATCTTATGAGAAGAAAGGCACGTACCATGAAGGCTCTGTAAACACTGTGCGAGGATCAAGCTGGGCTTGGGATGCCCAAGGCTTCCTCTGGGTGGATGACATGCCACCAAGACAAATGACAGACCTCTCTGCTAGCCAAAGTCTAAGATTATTAACCAATTTCCGTCCTATTTTTTTTTTATGGACTTTAATGACCAGGCAGATTTCACTGTTTAATATTTAAACAAACTTTTCATACTGAAACAATGAACCGCTGCTGAGACTGGCTAGAACTCTAGTATAGCTGACTGTCACTCCCGCAGGAGAAAGCAGCCGAAGCTGATTTCCACAAGCATTTTCAGAATTCAAAGCTCCTGTGTTGTTGACACATGTGAATGGAATCTCCTTAAATTGCACACACGGCATACCAGGTGTGTGTGGTCTGCTTCACAGGTGAGTTCATCCATTGTTCCGCCCCTCCAAGCAGAACACCAAGATTTGGTTGGCATCGCTTATGTTGGCTAAACAGACCAGCTTGCTTCCCTGTGCCTGCTCCTTAGCACTGACCCTTAGCATTGACAATGGCCTTTTACAAACCCCTTGCTAATTATCCAGCATCAAAGGCAGGTTGGGGGTGGGTGTATGCTTACAGGTTCAGTATGTGAACTGAACCTGTTCAGTTGGTAAGGTGGCTTTTGGTGAATGGCAGAGGCTATTTAGAGTTAGAGCATGTGTTCCATGAGGTTGGACAGCCTCAAACTCCACTTCAATCTAATGGAACAGTTGTTACGTGTTTATTTCCTCAACATTGTGTGTTCTGACATTTGGATCAGAGATCATTTTGGCATGAAACAAGAAAGCAAACTTAAAATGCTTATTGTCTTCTTTGCACCTGAAAAAATTGTGAGGAACAACTTTCAAAAAGATCTTTAACTCCACCCCTAAGGAGATACTATCTTGTCTAAGGGTGGGTATGGGTAAAACAGATTGCAAATTGCCAAACCTAACCCAGTGAGTTTTAGGGACTCAACCCTGTAGAACATGGATGTATTGGATTCCACTTGCACCCACCATGTTTTGGCTAATTTATTTTGTAGAAGGGATGAAGTCCAAGATGAAAGGTAGCAATTGTACAGAACAATATAAACCCTCCTAAGGTAAACAACAGCAGCAACCAAAAAGAACTGATGTAGACCTTAAGAAAAGTACTTAGTTTATTTTTATTGCTCATTTTCTTGTCTTCCTTAATTACTACTTACATGCATCTCAAAGGTTAAAAAAACAAACCTCTTGTAATACTATTGTGTAATTGTATATATACATAATGTAATCAGATTAATTCCTCCAACCCAAGATCTATAGGAAATGTATTATAGAAGACATTTTCTGAGAAAACACGAGCTGCGTAGATTCATCCTTATTCTTTTAGCCAGCTCTCTCAGACCGATGATTTCAGTAGGTTTCCTGGAGTCAAGAAACCATAAAACACCACCTGGCCACAGAAGGAAGTGTTTCTTCCCAAGTTTGTCAGAGCAGAAGGATTATTAGGGCATTGTTTAAAAACAACTTCCTAGCATCCTCTCCTACATGGACTCACTAGACCTAAGTTGAAGCCCAGGAATATGGATTGTTAATCAGATGACTATGTCAGAAAATGTGTGAAATACTTCTCTAGGATACAGAATCCCCAAATCATGACCTCATCAATTGAAATGTGCCATTTTATGGCTTCGTGTATTTACAGGAAGTGAATAAGAGAAACGGAAGAAAAGCTAAGTAAGATGTGAAAAGTGAGTATAAAGAATATACGTGATGGAGAGAAAAAACAAGGGTGACCATTGAATATCACCAATGAGCAGTGAGGCAAGAAAGAAAGAGAAGAAAGAGAAGCAAGCAGAGGAGAGAGAAGAAGAGAGGAGAGATCCTTATATCTACTCCAAGTTCTTGGAGAAAATGTCTCTTGCTTTCATGGCAGCGCCGTGCTCAGAGCTCCTATCTCCTTTATGTAAGCAGTGTCAGACACCTGGAAGCTGATTAGCAATGCTTGGGGTATATGTAATTATTTTAAAGTGGAAATCATTAAGTAGAAGGAGGAAATGTGTGGATATCCTAGCTGCCATTGCTTGAGCATCTGACTGTGCTCCACGGTGTCCTGATGCTATATCATTTCCTTATTGGTCTGCAGAACAATTCTCTGAGGTAGGTTTTATTATTTCAAGTTTACTAATAAGAAAACAGAAGCTCAGAGAAGTGCTTTATCTAAGGTGATATTATCTATAGGTGACAGCTGGAATTTGAACCCCAATGTGCCTCCTCCTAGTACACTGTATGTTAGTGAGATGATGAACAACAGATTTTGAGGCAAGAGACTTGGATCTGTTTTCTGGGGTGCCCAATGAGTCATAGTGTGTGGTCAGATCGTTCTTTGGGTGCCTTGGTGCCTTGCTTTTCATAACTTCCGGTCTGCTGGCGACTTGATGTGGTCTTCTTTGGAACAGTACAATGCAGCACCAGTTGAACAAAGTAAATACAGGACCTCTGTTTGCAAAACTGGTGTGAAAATAAGGGGAACATCTCCATGACCTAATATTCACAGCAGTCACAGGTGAGGGAGCCCCCTGAAATCAACTTCAGAGCACCATTTGCCTACCTGGGAACCATTTGATGCTACACTTGTCTTTTGACTGTATCTCATACTTGCACACTCTGATAAAAGAGGAAGGGTGGATTGACCATCTAAAACAAAGCATTAGGTTCCAACTGGCAAAAGAATCTCCCAGGCACTTTTGCCTAAAAGTAAACCTAATGAGTAGCTGTTTGTATTGAATATTTCGTGGTGCTGATTCATCCTCTTGGATTACAGAGACCCAAACGTAGGCAATGTGCTTTTCCTATGGAAAGCTGTTTGCATACTAAGTAACAAGTCCTCAGTGAATCTCTGCAAATCAGTGATACTTGTACAGATTTAAAGAGGTTTGCACAAAGCTTTGAAAGAATTAAAACAAGCACATCCAACATGCTCCCTGGGGTCAAGGCGTATACCCTGTAAGAGGAAGCTGGGGGATATGAAAGAGAACATGAAATTAATGTTAAGAAAGCAGATGTCCAGAGCCTTAGGGACCAGCAATGCAATTTCTGAGCAAGAGAGCTATAAAGTGTAAATGAGTCCAAGAAAAAGCATGTGATAATGTGGGGGAGTGCTATCTTTTGGGGAGGTCCCAGGACTATCCGGGCTTCATTTTTTCAACATCAAGTCAATGATGGCACCAAGAATATATTTGTGTCCACTATGTTAATGAATGACCCCAGGATGACCCAGAGAAAATTAAAATTCAGAATGACTTTATTCAGTGTGGAGAGGAACTTAGGGAAGATTTTAAGGCTGAGTTCCAGGCAGTGCTCATAGACAAAAATAACAGAGTGGTAGAAAATCATTTGGGGTTTATAACACACTTCGTGCTTCCTCTAGGTCACCAGTACACAGCTGTGGTACTGTTTCCTAAGCATGTGTGGTGTGCAGTGTTTAGCTGGAGAGGAAGCATATGGTGAGTCCCCTTTTCGTTAGTCAGTAAAACTAAAAGGAGGGAAAAGAGCATAGAAGTGAATTACCAAATGAGAGATTGGGGTCAACCAGGAGGAGGATTTGTAATAATGAGACTTGCTGAACATCAAAAATATATTGTCAGGAATGTAGCCCTTATTCCTGAAGTTCTCTGAAAATCAGAGAAGTTCTTCTCAGGTAGCACGGATGCCACAGTAAGTCCCAGCACATGTGGTTCCAGGTTCAGATGATTGTGACAGGCCCCTGCTTGGAAGTTCCCCAAGCTTTCCTCTCCCTCCCAGGTCCATGCAGAGTCCAGATCACTCAGGCTTGGGTATGTTTGCTTTTCACTTCTGATTGACTCTGAATTGGGGCAGCTTCCATTTCTTCTCATTCTAGCCTCCAGAGTGGAACTGAATGAGTTCAATTTTCTCTTCCTTTGAACTAACTCTGACTTCACAGAGGCAGATGAGAAGGCACTAAATAAATAAATAAATAAATAATAAATGGAAAAGGAGAGAAAATAGAGATAACACCTGGCTGGGGACTTGAACTTGGATCTCCATTTGCACATCATCTTGGGGCCCCCATCCTCAGTTAAACACTATCGTGGCTGTGCAAATGCTCTAAGACCAACTTGCCAGATCCCTCTTTCAGTCGATTTACTAAAACTCTAGAAATTCTGGACATGGTCAGTTCTTTTATATGATCAAAAAGTACTCACAGAGTAAACATAAAGGGATGGGGGAGGAAGGAAGAGAGGGAAAGGAAAGGTACTAGGGAATGAAATTGATCAAATTTGTTATATGCATGTATGACTATGTCACCAAAAAATATCTCACTACTATGCATGATTATCATGCACCAATAAAATAAAAGATAAAAAGAAGTGCTCATTCCCTTATCTTGTAATCAACATCTTTGGACATAC
This sequence comes from Geosciurus inauris, assembly GCA_004024805.1. NCBI lineage: Eukaryota > Metazoa > Chordata > Mammalia > Rodentia > Sciuridae > Geosciurus > Geosciurus inauris. Next base: position 115,958 of record PVHX01002165.1, on the reverse strand, counting down.
ATCATCTAGTCAAACAATTTTATTTTAGAAAGGCAAAACTAAGAGTCAGAGCAGAAGAATGGCCAGATCAAAACCACCCTGCCCCAGGACAGCTGTGGAATGTTTACCTTCAGGAATGCTGTGGGCTCCATGGGGCAAGACCTTTGTCTATTTTTTTCCTGCCACTTTGCAGGATTTAGCACAATGCCAGTGCATAGTAGGCACTCAGTAAATGTTTGTTGAATGAATAAACAATGATTCCTGAGGAAACTTCCAGCACTCTTCCTGCACAAGTATGTACGTTAGGTCTCCAAAAAAACATCATCAGCCATCTGAGGACCCACTGAGCTCACTTTGCCCCACCTCAAGCCCTGAAATGACCTCATATTTTATCTTGGAATGTTCCACCGCGTTTCCAAAAATTTCTAGTATGCAGTGGTGCGGTTTGACTTAATTCTGTTTTCACAAAAAAAAGTCTGGCTACATAAATCCTTCACAAAAGCTCCATTGTTATCACCAGATTCCTTTTCTTTTTCTTTCTTTTTTCTTTTTTTCTTTTTTTTTTTTTTTTTTTCCATTGAAAA